>JAAWXA010000011.1:519834-673565 GCA_038090715.1 Florisuga fusca | reverse complement strand
CCCCCCCACCCCAAAGTAAGACAAGATGCATCGGTCACATGTTTAAGTGGAAACTGTGTCTCTAAGCCAAAACTTTGATGCTTTTAAATTATTTTTCCCATACAACGCAGCACTGGAACATTTTTCTTTTAAGTTGCGTGTCATGCTATTTTCCTAATCACTGACTTGCCATGTGGTAAACATAGACTTTAATGGGAAGAGTCTGTGTTCTCTCTTAGACTGGCTGGCTTTCCCCTTAGATATCCCAGCACTCTGTCCAGTTTTCCTCTGAGGACATTGTCAACATGGAAGAGCCATTGAGGGCCTTGTGTTCATTATAGTTTATATCCTATACACTCTGTATTTATTAACATCCTCTGGGTAGTCTTTTGGTAGTTTTGTTGCAGGGTTTGTTTTTGTTCCATGATCACTGTATACTTTTCTAGACCAGTTTCTCGGGCTTCTCAGTGCTTGCAGTTACAGATGTGACTGAAGGTATTGAAGGGAGTGGAGACACAACCAGGTGCAGTATAGAAACTCCTTGTTAAGGGAGAAGGGAACCGTGGAGCCAAACCCTGAAATGCTTCTGTGCACCCACACTGTGACCTGCCAATGCAGTCTGTCTCTGCCTGTGGCAGGACTTGCTGGAAATTGCCTCCACTATGGGTCAGGGGAGGCTCCTCGCCAATCCTCTGTTTTTAAGGCAGAGCAGAGACTGACCGCAGTTCTCGTTACTCTTAATAACAGGACTCTATTTGCTTGCTGTTGTTTTCTTTTAATGATACCTTCATCTGCATGTTGCTTGGGTCAGTAGGAGAGCAGTGGCTTCGTGGTTGAGCGTGTGCTGCGTGTGTAACCCTGCAATCTGGCTATCACCACATCTTTTCTGTAGCACTGTGAATTCCTTGTAGATAAGGAGAACTGAGAGCTGGCAGAGAGTTGCCTCCAGGAGCCTCTCTGAAGTCGGGAGACGAGGGCTGCGGGTGTCTTGGGTGGGGAAATGGCAGGAGGGAGTCTGGAAAGAGGAGAAACGAGGAGGTGGGTAAAGGCAGGTGGTGCTGGTAAGGGGCATTGAAGCTCCCTGAAGGGGGAGAAAAGTTGGGGCTGCAGTCTGGGGAAAGGTCTGGAGCTCCAAATTGAGAAGGCTAGTGCTCAAAGGGACTGGGCAGGGGAGCTGTCAGGGAATTTGGGGCCTGCCATTGAAACCAGTAGTGTCCTAGGGGTCAGAGCTGACAGCCACAGGGCAGAATCAGCAGGGGTGTGTGTGTGTGTGTGTATGTGTGTCAACAGCAGCAGCAGCGTTCTGGCATGGCAAACTGATCCAGTGCAGTGTCCCAGAAGGGAAAGTGAGGGATGTGGGGAGACTGACCAGTCAGCAAGCACTGCCTGTAAAACCCTGCGGCACCCTGTACCTGAAGACTCAGCCTGTCAGCTATTAACCTCTATTAATTTTCTGTGGAAAAATCCTGCCTTTGGAAAATACAGAATACAGGTTTAGGGAAAAATTTAAGCTATCTCCAGGGATTAGAAAGGAAGCTGGTGACAGAGATGGAGCATGGTACAGGTAGGGACTGTAGTCCAGCTGGTCTCATCCTTGGGTGTGCAAGCAAGTACCATGGAGCTGTCAAGGGATGTGGTTGAACTGAGCAGCTCCTCTTTTAGTGTCCAGGAGTTTGAGAAGGGTCCTAGGTTGAATTCAAGGGTGACTGCAAGTGGCTTATGATGTTATGAATAACTCAGAGCCAGGACTTTGTGTCAGACACTTGTATCTTATGTGGTTGATTTGGTGGTGGTTCTGACTCTTCTGACGACCTTTGATGGGAATTTTTAGTTGGTCATTGAGTGTTTGAGGCTGCAGTAATGTGGCACAGTGCAAAGCTCTTTTCCTCTGGAATGCAAAAAGTGCCTTTGCATAGCAAAGCACCAAAAGCTCTTGGTAGGTTTTTCAGCCACAGCTTTCTAGTGTCCCTACAAAGAATACAGGAGCCTATCTTCTCTTCTCTTCTCTTCTCTTCTCTTCTCTTCTCTTCTCTTCTCTTCTCTTCTCTTCTCTTCTCTTCTCTTCTCTTCTCTTCTCATACAGGAGGGATGATGGCACAGGTAGGCAAAGGTCATGGTAGAGGCCACTTGTGGAGATGGAAGCAGATGTTGTGTCCCCTGAGCACCTGTGGTTTAACTAGTCTTGACCTTCCTTCCTTCTGCAAGGTTAAGATCCTTGTGTTATGGCTGTGGAGGCACCAAGGCATCCATCCTCTCATGTACCGTGAGGCAACAGCCTGTACTGGACAGAAGGGGATTTTCATCTGTAAGTTCCTCTGTAGTCTTGACAGTTTGCCCTCTGTAGTTAACTGGGAGAAGTGACAAAGTTGCCATGCACCCTAAAATGTGGGGTATGCTGAAGGTGTGCTGAATTCAAGGTCTGGGTGAATCTTTTCGGTGCTGGTGGGGCTTTTGCCAAGGTCTTGGTGCCAGTGTCATCCTGTCTGTGTAATTTCCTCAACTGCTTAATTTGATTAATTCCTTTCTTCTCTTGTCCTTTCTTGCTAGATTTTGAGCTGTCCAAAACTGTAAGTCAGCATTTGTTGGTATTCAAACTGGATCTTCTGGTCTCCAGGGATTGGCAACTGGACTTCTTACAGCTAATTGTGGTCCAAAATGCTGTAGTTATCAGAATGTGGAGTACTATTTGCTGTAGCCTTGGTTTAACAAAGCACTTATGGTGCTTGACTAGGCACACCCTGAAAAGGAAATCTGGTTGAAGTGCTGGCCCTTATCTGGGACACTTACCTGAGCTGAGGTCAGGCTGATGCAAGGGCTCTCGCTTCTCTGGGAAATGAGTTTGTGGACCTAAGAATGCACATTTTTTACAGGATCGTTTCATGACTTAAAAACTTGATGGTAGTGACGGCTGCTGATCCTATGAGCCCCTTCCCTTGCACAGTGATTGCTGAAGCAAGTCATGTCTGTCTGTAAAACCCAGTCTAACCATTGAAAGGCTCCTGAAGAAGCCCTGCATAGACAAAAGCATTCTTTCTCCCTCTTCCCCCTCCGGGGACAAGCGATTGTTTTCCTTGCAGTTTAGTGCCAGCATATTATCCAGATGGATTTACCTCTGTCTGAAACAAGGTGTACATGTATTTTGGAGGAGATCATTACCTGCTGCCTTGGTTTTACTGCTGCCTTGTTTTGTCTAGACAGCGCAGAGAGCTGCAGGGAACTTGTCCGATCTCAATCCAGAGACCTATTTTATAGGCTGCTATTAAAATACATATCTTTGCACGTAACCATCCCGGGGCCAGGTTGCTTGTGCTGTGTGTGCTGCGAGCACAGAACCACAAGCTGCTCTGCTTGCTGTACCAACCCTGCGTGTTCCAAGCCCAAATTTCAGGGGAATACTTGGTAGAAGGTGGCTTTGCTCTGGTTGGTAACGGCAACTCAGAACTGAAGTTTCTCTTCCTTTTCCTTGGCCTGGCACAGAAGTGTTTTTTTCTAGAAACTCCTTAATTCCCCTTTTGCTCCACGCCGGAAGGAGCAGTGGGCACAGGCAGGAGGTGGTGGGGAGGCTGCCCAGGAGGGGAGGCTGGTGTAGGGGATGCTGGGGAGGTGTAGGGGGGTTGAGGAAGGGGGCTGGGAGTGGGCTGGGCTGCTCCAGAGGGGAAGTGCCTTAACCCAGCACCTTCCGCTGGGGGCTGTGGCTTGCAGGGGCAGCCTGGGATGCTGCAGAGGCACCAGCAGCCAGTGCTTTTCCTTTGCATGCCATTTTGATCCTCACTGGTGCTGCTCCTGAGGGCCTAACTGGTTTCTGAGTAAACGCTTATGTTCTGCTTTCACTGATGGTTTCTTCTCTTCTCTTTCTCTCTTCTCCCCTGCCTTTTCTCCTAGAAATTTCGAGTAGATATGCCAGGATCAGGCAGTGCCTTTATTCCTACAATCAACGCCATCACAACTAGCCAAGACCTGCAGTGGATGGTCCAGCCCACTGTCATCACCTCCATGTCAAGCCCTTACCCCCGTTCGCATCCCTACAGCCACCCGCTGCCCCCGTTGTCTTCAGTGGCTGGACACACAGCCCTTCAGCGTCCTGGTGTCATCAAAACCATTGGGACCACAGTGGGCCGGAGACGAAGAGACGAGCAGGTAACCACAGCAAGGAAGGAGAGCAGCTGGGGATGCCTTGAAAACAGGCACAGAGAGGTTTCCCCCCCACACCTCTTGGGATCTCCTGCCCCACGGGACAGTGCTGAGGTCTGTCCCTTCACTGTACATGTGCTGGGGTTTCTCAGAGTGACGTAGGTTTTAAGCTGGAGGGTGATTTTTTTGCTGCTTCTTCACCATAAAGTGAGACTTACCCGACCTCTGTCAAATTGTGAGTCTGTTTCAAAGGCAAGTGAAACTCTGAAGTTGAGCCCCTGGGTTTTGGTTTGAGTGTTTCCAGGCAGAAGGAAACCTCTGAGCAAGCAAAAGAGTTTTTACACAGGTCCTTTACAGGACACCCAAATTACATCAGCCAGTATTTTATACATCTGCCCCGTGGCATCTAGCACTGCTCCAGTCTCACTTTTTGGCTGATACCACCGGTACCAGCAAGCATTGTGCAGGGAGGACCAGTTTCCCTAGAGCAGCTCAACTCTAGTAGCAAGAGCCTTCTGGATGTCTGGGGTTTAAATCCACCTTCCCCCTACAGACACACAGTTGCCTGGTCTCTACAGTGATGAGGTGGGGGTCCCATAAGCGGAGATTTTTCTGCTCCTGACCCAGAGGTGTTTTCATAGCTGGGATGGAGTGGCTTGTGCCACAGATGCCCTGTGCTCAGTCTCCTGATGGGATTGTTGAGCCAGGACCCTGGATCCTGTGATGAGGCAGGGAGGTGGACAAGTAGATACAGACAACTCATCTTCTGGAAATCCTTTCAGCCCTGTCAGTCTCTTCTTGGTAAGAAATAGCCTTCTCCAGGGCAGTCTGATGAATAGCTTCCTACAGTGCTGGGCTGATTTCTTTCTGTCTCTGGATTTTTTAATTTATTTAAAAAAAAAAAATTTAGATTTCCCCAAATTGTTCCCAAGCAGCAGTTGTGTGGGTCGTTGCAGAGCAATGTAATGAGACGCACTGCACACCCCCAGTACATGAGCACAGACTATTGCGTGAGGTCTGTTTCTAATAAGACTCACCAGCCCTACTTTTACTTCCACGTCATCTGTTTTGATTCACAGTATAATTATTTTCTGCGAAGTCGCTGTCTGGTTTAGACCTAAGAGGCAGAGAAGAGGTTAAAGTCACTTTTCCGGAGTGAGCGGCACCTCTGTGCAGGGGGAACCTGTGCGGATGCTCTGAGGCCCTGTTTTTGAGAGGAAGGATAGGGCAGCCATGGTGCTTCAGGAACATGCCAGCCCTTTCCACCAGCTGGAGCTACCTCCTGGTTCCCTGCTCGCAGGGCTGGTGTCCAAACCGAGGGAAGCTCTCACGAGAACTGGGGGAATAATTAGCAACAACTAATTTGTTTGACAAATGCTGCCTCTGTGTTCACAAATTGGCCGTGAAGAGATCACCATATTCTCCGCTTTATTTGTTGTTCGGAGTTATTTGCAGAAGGATGGCTGCCAAGTTCCTGGCCTGTGGCTTGTTTGCAAGCCGTTCACTGTGGGTCACTCAAATCCAAGTCCTTTTGATTAGACACGTGCTATGGCAGTGCCTGGGCCCTTTACCATGGCTCTTTGGCTCAGGTTTCCACCGACCATGGCACCGGAGTGCCTTTTTGGAAAACATTGTGTAACACTTTATGAAAAGAGCCTGTTCTGATGAACGTTTCTGCCAGCAAGTGCACGTATTGGGCTTGGACAAGCTACAGATAATGTGTACAGCAGGGACATAAAGAGTGCCAAATCCAACCTCTTTCAAACAAATCCAGCAGCCGTTGACAGAATATTCCTTTTTAGAGCTGGTATAATGTTAAGCACATCCAGATTAGGGGTTTTGGTCCCGTCTATGTGATTTTTGCAAAGCATGGCCTCCAAGATGGGTAATTTTAAAAATGACTGAAGCCCCTGGGAGGAGAAATTTCAGTACCAACATTTTTCAATATGGTTTATGCTTCTGAAGCAGGAAAGGGGCTCTTGAAAAACTGCATGCAGAGGCCTCAAGTCACCATAGAATCTATGTGCATGCTTGAAGCTTTGCCATGTTGCAGATACTTGTGTTCAAATACATTTTAACCCTGTGCACGGGTGGGCTGGAACCTGAGCAGGTAGAACTGTACTGGGGAAAATGCTGCCTGTGGGAAATCCTTATTGGGGGGAAGCATGCTAAAGCCCCATGAACTGCTGCCCGACAGGTTGGAGGTAACCCCCACCCTGAAATGAAGCACTGTGATCTGCTGATGGAAAAGGTTTCAGGCCCAAAACCTGTGTCCTGTAGTCCTAGAAGTGCTTGTGTTGTTCAGTGGCATCTGGTTGCTAGTGCTGCCTGCAGGTGAAATGGCAGGCATGGACCAAAACCCAAAACAGGGCAGAACCGAGCAAGGGGAATGCCTGGAGCCTGAAGTAAATTCTCTGAAACTGTGAAGATCAAAACTAAGGAAATAAAGGAAACCAGAATGAGGTTAGACTAAAACTAACACTAAAAGGAAAAAATAGAAAAAGGCCGAACATTTTGTTTGCGATTTTTGCAGCCCCTGAAGATATTAAAACCGAAAGCTTTTTGTGTAGAGCTTTTTTTTCTTTTCCACTCTGTGCTAGCACAATGTGAGCTCTGACATGTGCTATGCAGGGTGCTCGTTTCACTTTTATTTGCAGTCACTGAGCCTAAGCCCCCACAGCACATGCCGACCTGTGGGGGGTGAAGTGCAGGGATTGGGGTCGGTCAACAGCAGAGGAGTGTGGATGACCAAGTGTGTGCCATTGGTCCCCATGATGGTCTCTTTGCACCAGCTTCTGCATGCTGTGTGCCACCACAGAACTGAGCTGGGTCATGCTGGCCCCCCTCAGCTCCTGCTGTACTGGCTCGCCAGCCTTGGCAGGGGTGCAAGCCCATCTGCTGCTCCTGGGATTTGTAAAACTGTCTTGAAGCCCAAAAGCTAGGCCTGACTTGACCAGACCTTGTGGGCTCCTGTTCACTTCCTCTGGTTTTGCAAGAGTGTTGCTGATGAGTTTCTATGGAATTGCTTCTGATTTACATCAGTGAGGATGTCAGCTGGCCTCAGGAACCCCTTGATACCACTGGAGTCTTGTCTGCTGATGCAAGAAGCACAGTGTGTTATCTCGCTGAGTGCTCAAAAATCTGAGGTCAGATTTTTGGGTGGTATAAATCACTGTTGCTTCATGGACTTCATGGGAGCTCTGCTGATCTCCCTGTCTCCCATTCCACCCCATCCCCGACCTTCAAGCTAACAACTGTTTTTGTGTGGGAAGCAGCAGATATTTTGTTTCAAGAAAGAGACACTTACAACATTGTGCTCTGGTTTTGCTTAATGTACCACCCAAGTTGTGAAACAATCAGAGCATCTTTTATCTGTTTGGCCTTGGTGCAGATTCACTGAGATTCACAGTCCTCTTACACAATCTTCCCCGTTCCCTGCTCTGTCTTCTTCGTACCCTTCTGTTAAGACCTGGTGCAGGCAGAGATACTGTGTGCTTTCATCTTCTGCTGACATCAGTGAAGAGGGGGAGTGCTCAGCATCCTGCTGGATCAGGCCTTTTTCCTTTGCGTTGCGGTTAAATTCTCACAAACTTCAAGGAATGCCTTGCTCAGATCTGATTGTGGGTTTTCTTGGCACTTGCCCACAGCTGTCGCCAGAGGAAGAAGAGAAGCGAAGGATCAGGAGAGAGAGGAACAAGCTGGCAGCTGCTAAGTGTCGTAACAGGCGTCGAGAGCTAACAGAGAAACTCCAGGCGGTACGTGCTCTGTATACGTTTCTCCTTCCTTGTTGTCTGCCCTTTGGACCAGCTCAAAGGGCATTGCTCTCCTGCTGCTGGCCTGTTTGAGGAAGATGCTACAAAACACACACCGCTTTCCCCTTCCAAGGCTGCCTGGTGGCATTGCTCCTACAACAACAGTGGCGAGGGCTCAGGAGCCTAAATCCACCTTGCTGACTGCCCAAAATGTCCTAGGAGCTCTCTCTTCCTTTCTAGCCTCCCAGCTACTGTGGGTCTCCCTCCATAAGTGGAAATAAAGATGCCTCAAATGTAGGCTTTAAGCACAAAAGCACTGAAGACTAAGGATCATCTGAAAGCAGTAGAAAATGAGAGAGGCTGTATATGTACCTATATAGCAGGATCATTTATAGCCTAACCCCTTCCTTTCCTATGCAAAGGAAGCACTAGAGAGATGTGTGGTCTGGTGCCACAAGGAAATAATTAGCTAAGCTGGAGAAGGTAAGAATGAGCATAAGAACCATGGTGTGGGTAAGGGACTGGCTGGAGAGGAGGCAAGGATGGGTTGTGTTGACAGAGGCTGGAGCCCTCTCACTCAAGAAGCAGCCTAGGGCTGGTTTTATTCAGTGATCCTAACAAGGGCAGCAGCAGCAGCAGTGAAATGTGCTGCTGACCTCAAATCTGGGAGGTATTGTCAGTGTAGAGGAGGCAGGGCATCCTATAGGAAGAGCTTAAGGATTGTTACAACTAAAGTAATAGGAGTGCAAAGTGGGAGGTCTTATCCTGAAGGACAGAGGATGAATTCTTTGTGAAATGGTAGCCTTGTCACACAGGAAGGTACTAATGCTCACAGGTCGACTATGAGCCATCAGTGTGATGTGACTACAGGAAAGATAAACGTAGTAATCCTAGGATGCATGAAGGGACAATCCAGTGAAGGTGGAAGTGTTGGTCCTTTGTACAAGAGTCAGGCAAGTGTCAGTCCTAATCTGAAGTATGCACTACAGAAAGAAAACAAAACAGTTCAGAAATTTCTGAACCTACTTCTGTCTAACTGAAAAGAATATGACTTATGTGACAAAAAAAAAAACAAACAAAAAAGCCAACCAACCAACCAAAAAAACCCCAAAACAACAAAACAAAACCCCAAAAAACACACACCTCCCCCCCCCAAACAAAAACCAAAACCAAACAAACAAAACAATGGGAGATCTGAGTTCTCTCTGCTAAGGTGTTAGTCAGACAAGAAGAGACAAGAGTGAAGTCACAGGTCAAGACAGAATGGTAGAAGCTGAATATGAGAAATAAAGGCAAGCTTATGAGAAGAATATTTATAACCATTAAATTGGTGAAGTTTGGGAATAGGCTACGGGTAGACACATGAAATACAAGATACTGATCTGGCAATGACCTGGTGCCTGCTTGGCTTATGAAGAGTCTGGGGTGTATCTGCCTATGCCAGATGGCAGCTGGACTTGACGGCCATGTTCCAGGTTAGGAGCAGTTCCAGAACCTCTGATATTTACTTATTTCCCTTTTGTCTGTAGGAAACTGAAGTGCTGGAGGAAGAAAAGTCAGTGCTGCAAAAAGAGATTGCTGAGCTCCAGAAGGAGAAGGAGAAGTTGGAGTTTATGCTGGTGGCTCACAGCCCTGTGTGCAAAATCAGCCCTGAGGAACGTCGGAGCCCACCATCCAGCAGCCTCCAGAGCGTTCGGACTGGAGCAAGCGGAGCAGTGGTGGTGAAGCAGGAGCCTGTGGAGGAAGAAATCCCATCTTCCTCTTTGGTCCTTGACAAAGCCCAGAGGTCTGTCATTAAGCCCATCAGCATTGCTGGAGGTTTTTATGGGGAGGAGACACTCAACACTCCCATCGTGGTGACCTCAACGCCAGCCATCACTCCTGGCTCATCCAACTTGGTGTTCACCTACCCCAACGTGTTGGATCAGGAGTCTCCTCTTTCCCCATCTGAGTCCTGCTCCAAAGCTCACCGGAGGAGCAGCAGCAGTGGTGACCAGTCCTCGGATTCCTTGAACTCTCCCACCTTGCTGGCATTGTAATCCCCCTGTGGCCCCCCATTTTGCCAGTGTGTTACATCCCCCCAGCACCATGGGGGAAGCCCTCTCCAAGGGATTAGAGACAGGCACAGGATCGTTCAAGCACAAAGGCAGCAAGAACAAGGATGGGAAAGTTCTGCAGCTCCAGGAAGGAGAATGAGGACCAATGCCAGCTCTTTGGAGGCAGGAAATGGCAAGGGTGGGATTAACATGCCAGGACTGTTGGGAGAGGGTGATGTCCCCTCTGTAGGGGCTGCTTATGGAAACCTCTTCATGGATGCAGTGGACTTGGGGAGCACTCCTGGCCAGGACTGAAGGCGAGCTGTAGACAGTTGCTTATTGTCCCTTTCCTTTGTGAATTGATCTGATCAGTTGTGCTCTATGCTCTATGCTTAGATCATTTTGGTTTGTTACAAACTTACATCTTCTCTCTTTCTCTTTCTCTCTCTCTCTGTGCTTATCATTTCCAATGTTGTCAATCCCATGACATTTCATCCAGTTGCTCTGAACTCTAAAGACTTGGTAGGATCTTTGCTCTTGGGACAGGCTGCCAGAAGAATGTAGTGTTGCCCAGGCAGGAAAGGGGATGGCTGGCAGGTCCAGCAGAAGGGGGGACCAAGAGCAGCCCAAGGGCTCAGCAGCAAGGGCAGAGCTTGCAGACCCTGCCTGGGGCACAGAGACAGTCAACAGAGACAGCAGGAGGCTCATGTGGGAGCCTTTCTTTTTAAAAATTTAGATCTGTTTATCCCCATGGGTTCCTCAAAACACAAGTTAGCATCTCAGGGCCAAAGTAGCACCAGAAAAGCTGCTGGGCTGACACTTACCAATGGCAGGGTTTTACCCCAGTATAGTTGATATGAAATCTGTTGCTTGTTGTTTACTTTTCTTGGGCTGCCTGCTGTCTAGGGAGTATTGCATCTTCCTTCCCATCAGGGCTCCTGACTCAGTGGCTGATCCCTTCCTGTTAGTAAATTCTCCCCTTGGCCATATTTGCAGAACATGTTACCAAAAAAGAGGTGGCACCATGTGCCTATAAATATGGGATGGAGACTGGCAGCAGATAAGAGGGTGAAAGTAGCTGTTTGTACCCTTGCTGACTTTATCGTTGTAGAGAAACAAAGCAGTGTGCATCCACCAGTGGGGGTTAGTGGGTGTTTGCCCAGAGATTCCTAGTTTCCCAGGCTAGGGAGAAGGCAGTGGTCCGACCTCCAGCACAGCACAGGCCACAAGGCACTCCTGACCTGGCAGAAATGGCATGGTTGAAGTGATGACCTGTTTGAACTAGAATAGATCTAATAAGCTCTGATTACAAATTGACAGCAGAGGAAAATTGCTTACCATTATTTGCACCTTGGTCTTTGTCTTTTTTTGTTTTTTGTTTTGTTTTTTAATTTTTTGATAATTGATCAAGTTTTGTGGGGGGATGATTGGCGTGAAGACAAAAAATGAATCAGAGGGCTCCTCCCCGAGCCCTGGGTCCTTGCCTTCCTCAACCTGTGGGGTTGGCTACTACTACTAATCACTCACAGAGGACACAAGTTCTCCAGCGCTGATATTTACTACTGAAAACCATAATGTGTGTAACCTGTTCCTGTTTGGAGCCAAGCTCAATTCCTGTTAATGTCAAGGCACTGACAAACCGTGACCATGTGCACGCTAGGACTGCCCAGCTTGCCAGCTAAACCTCTTAGGGGATAGCTTTTTGGTCCTGCCTGTTGAAGCTGAAGTGGCAGCTATTTATTTTGGTGTAAGATTTTCTTGTTCTTTTATATATATTTTTTTTTTTAATCAACTGAAACCAGGGTATTTCTTGGTCAGGCTGGACCTGGAGAAATGCAATATGCAATTATAGGGCCTGTCCTGTTAGATGCTAAACTGCTGCAGCCCCCATCAACTCAACTGGGAATTATTAGGGCTCAGTCTTGTGGAACTGGACCTTTACTCAGCAGGACTGACTTCCCTCAAAACCTGGCCACTGCCCACTCCTTGAATCATTTCAAAGGGACACTACTTTTGTTCTAAAGGTAGGCTTTGCTTTTTTGTTACTACTATTATTTTTAAACCCAGGTGTTTATCAAACCTGCCAGAAACAGAAAGATATGAGTGATCTTTTTGCTTCATAAAGCTGATTGTGATTCAGGCTTTTTCTTTATTGTTTAAACACTTCCATCATTATACTGGTGCTAGAGGTTTCAAAGTGAGCTTACACAAGAAGTAAAATTGATAAAGGAGTTCTCTTGTCTTTACATGAAATATCAAAACTTGCTTTTTATAATGAACTAGACCTTAAACTTCTTGTAGTTAGTGCAGAGGATCCTGTTTTTATAGATGAAACCACTTCAGGTGAAACTGCTTCTTCACTAATGGTCTCCAATTCGCCATATGCTTGTTTGGGCCCCTCTAGATTGAGAATCTGAAACTGCTCAATAAAATGTCCCTGATTGTCATTTCCATCCATTTCTGAACAGAACTGATGCATCCTAAAGTGATGCTTTTGAGGCCAGCTGATCAGGACTGTTGTGTCCCAGAAGCTCAGGAACATTCCTGCTAGGGGCTTTGGGAAGGCAGGTGCCTTCTTAAACCTGAGTCAGCCTAACTCCAGTGGAACAACAAAAGCTTACCTTTGCTTTTGGTCACGGAATCATTGCCAAAAGGAGCTGCAGCTGGCCCTTGCCCACTGCCTGCTGCCCCTCATTGACCTTCTCAGAGACAGGACAGGACAGTCCCTTTTCATGTCCGTCAGTACTGACAGGAGCTGTGTAAAACTGCCCAGAAAAGAGAATTATTTTTTAGTATCTGGAAAAAAAACCTGAATGCCTTGTGCCTGCCTGTTTTGTCAGATCTTTCAGAGGATGTCTGTTGGGGTCACTGGTCTCCTGTCTTCTGTATTTTGTGGATCAGCCTTACTTTTGTTCAGTTTCTGGCAAACAGGTACAACTTGAGCTCTGCTGCTGTTTTGGTCTGGCCCTACATTCTTCTTTTCAGGTTTATTGGTGTGTTTTTTGGGAACAGACTGTCTTCCCCATCCCCAAAATAGTGTTTTCCATGAGTACCTTCTCTGCCAGTTCCTAAATGTACAGTGTCTCCATGTTCTGCACGTAATGGAGATGTGGGAGCTGTTCTAACTAGTGTCTGACCAAGAGTTTTTGAAGTCAATAGAAAAAGGCCCAGGGAGTTTCAGCTGGTATTGGGTCAACTCTCTAGTGATGGACCCAAGGAAGCCTCTAAGAACATCTTGAATTAATCAATGCCATAATGGGAGGAGTAGTAGCAGCTGCATTGAAGGAAACAATCAGCTTCCAGGTGCTGTTTGCTGTTCCAGTTTTTCACTTGTTCCTCCTCTCCCCTTCCAAGTTGTGGCATTGTCTTCATCCATTCCTTTCTCGTGGGTGTGGAGACTGGGTAAGTCTCAAAGTGCTTGTGGTGTGATGGGATTTGGGACCAACATGCTGGGGACAGTAGCTCTCTGTTGTGATTTTATAATTATTATTTAAATGATCTATTTAGTTCATCTGAACCTTTAATTTTGCTGCTTACTGTATGTAGGATCCACCTGGCCTTCAACCTAAATGAAAAGAAAAAATTAAAGGAAAATAAACCTAAGACAACCCCTCTTCCCTGGTATCTTATTATTTATTGGCAGGCAGCCGTATTGTGCCTGCTTCAGCAGATCTGCCTACCATTAATTTAACATCCTCCCAAATCACATTCCTGGTGTTTGGTTGTTGCTTCTTTTTTGTTTGTTGTTTTTTTTTCCATTCTAAAACAGACTTATGAAATATAAGAAATCTTATTATTATGACACTTACAAGTTCATTTTCATTAGGAAGGCCAAGTCAAATATTTTAAGAGGTGGGGGGAACAATCTACATTATTTATTTATCATGTTTACATCTTTTTTTCTGTTCAAGACTTGGATATAATAAAGAAAGCATTAAAGATACTCCAATCTTCTTCTTTTTTTTAGGCTAATATATATTTTTTTTTAATTCTTTAAATAAAAGATTCTGGGTTTTGTTGTTGTCTGTATAAAATGTAAAAAGAGATGTGTTTCTAAAGATGCATTATCATTCCTCTGTGAACAGTAGGTGGAGTTAAGGACAAATCTCAGAATACAAGATAATAATAAAATCCCATCCTGTTTTACTTAATTGTTCCCCTCCTATCCTGTATGATTAAAGGGTTATTCCACTTTCTTGTTTGTGGTTACTTGATATTAAAACCATATTAAAATGTGTAGAAAATAGGTATCCAATTGTTTTTGCTCAGTGAAAGGATGAAGTGTTGTATATATCTTGATATACTGTGTAGTTCAAAGTAACATCAATAAGGGATAGTGCATCTTTATTTAGAGCGATAAGTTACTAGTGTCACTAAAGTCTACTTTAAGATCCTCAGATACAGAACGGGCCTGGTTCTGATTCCTCTCTGCTGAGGGCTAATTGAGAGATTCAGTAGCATTTCAGCATTTTGCTGCTGCAAAGTACGTGTCAGAGATGGAATCAAGCCTCAGTGATTAATAGGCAACCATGAGGATTGTTGAAGGTTTGGGGGCACCATTATCCTTTTCTTTTCCTCAAAAGTTTTAGCTCATGGGTTTTTGGGTTTTTTTGTTTTTGGGTTTTTTTTTTGGTCTTCATTGAAAGTTTCTGCCAAGGAGGTTCTTAAAGGTGACTGCTGAATTTGGACTTTTTGCTTGTTGTGATCTTGATATCATTCTTGCGGTCCTGGAGAGTCTCAGTTCTGAGGTATTCTCTCTGCTGTCTCTTTTCAGTTCTTGTTTTTTCACTGTAATACAGGCCTACAGTATTTGCACTAAAACAAAAAGCTTGTTAGAGAAAGCTTGCTGCTATGAAGAAAGAACATATTAGGATGGTTTTGCTTTTACAGTTTTAACTGAGTAGTGTTTTGTAGAATAAAATCAATTTAGACTGAAAAGAAAAAATTACTTTACTTTTTTTTCCTCTGCCCCTCCCCTCCTCTTTTCTTTTCCTCCCATTCCTTGATGGTGTGATGTTCCCCCCTTCTCCTTTGGTGCTCAGTTGTAATGATTGGCTGTATTGTTGACTATGCTGCTGAGAGTTATGACACTTGTAAATCTTGTTTTAATGACATTGTGGACACTTTTGTATAGCCAGAGCTAACTGGAGTTCTTTGTTAACTGAAGTCATTAAAAAGCTCCCTTTGCCATGAACAATTAAAAGCTTGCATGTTCCTTCAATATCAACAAATGGGCACAGCATTGCCAGGTGCCTGGTTGTAGCACATTTCAGGGCTTTTCATTGGAGCAGCTGAAATCCAGGCAGTGCTAGCTGCAACACTGGTTAATGGGGCAGAGCCTAGCAGAGCAGACCTCCTGGGTTAAAAGGCAAATAATGCATTAATCCTTTCATCTCGGCCTGAAAAAGAAAGCACTAGAGATAGAAAATGCATGCTGAGGTGACTTTACTTTCTATTTTTTTAATCCACCTCCTCAGCCAGAAGGACTCAAAGCTTCTGCCCTGAAAACATGTAGAGAGCATGGCTGCTTCACTTCCGAGAGCGAGGATGAAGTTAAGATGGGATTCCTTTGCTCACCTGGGAAAAGTTACAGTCTCTGGAGTGGAAGGAATCCAGATACACAAAGTTATAAGTGGAGGATGTCATATTGAAATGGAAAAAGAAATGGTGAAATGGTGGTGGGGAAGAGATGTTAGGCAAGTCATGGATAGCCAAGCTGGCACCAAGCCAACATGCTCCCAGGGAATGGTGTCTGCTTTGGCTTCCTGCTGGTCTCTGTCCCTTGCTTTCCCCCCCTCCTTATTTTATTTTATACATTTTATTTGATACATTTTATTTTAATTTTTAACTCCTGTGTTCTCACAGTGCCAGGGGGAACATGACAGATTTCAAAGTAAGTTCTGTAGCTAGTGTATGAAACAATTTGTGAATTCACAGAGAATCAGTCACCAGAATGATGAATTCATGCACATGCCTGTGAAAAGTGAGCTCAGCAGTCAGGAATCCATATTGTAGGAAAATTGACACGAAGTCAACATAGGAAGGTTTGGGCTGCAAGACTTCCACCAGCCTTAGGAGATCCTGCGGGGTCAAGAATGACACGAGGGGTGAGGGAGAGCCTTTGGAAGACTTTTTCTAAATGCACTTTTCCTGGTGGGACTAAAGGAAAAAGTAATTCCTCTCGACGGGATGCCAATTATAAGCAAATGCACAGAAGGACCCGAGAGCACCATCTCTTAATATCTATTTCCACAGGGCCTCCAGCATCAGGGAGTCCCCATTTGATCTCCTACTGCACAGAAGCTTTCTCTACAGGGAGTGCCTCCAGGTTTCCTGCCTCACAAAGGGCTTTCCCATTATTCTGGTGCACAGAGACATCCAGCCTCAATTTTGTCAAACCGGCTCCTTTGGCAGCATATCCCCCCTCCACCCCTTCCCAAAAAAAAAAGGCTAACAGGAGGATACGTCCTTGCTTGCCTCCTGCCAACCTGAAGTGCTCCCTAAGCTCCTGTTTGCTGACAGCACCCTTCAAAAAGGCTTAACGTTGCTTGTCTGCAAATGCGGGTTGCAAGGCTAGGCCTCCCACCTGATTTCCTCCCAGCCCTGACTGGTTGTGGCTGCTTTTTATCATCATTAGCTCTCAGGCACTGGAATGTCCACAGCAGTTACTATAATTTGGTTTTGAAGGATGAAATTACACAGTAGATCAAACTGTTTTCCACCAGTCTTCTTGCTGTGGGAGGCCCCAAATTCTATCACGCTGATATGAACATTGTTTTTCCCTACATTTCCATCTTGCCTTAGATCTTCACTGCAGGTAGGGAATTCTCCTACTGAAACAGGCTTTGACCCTCCCTCCACCCTGCAATGCCTGGACCTTGTGCAAATGAGGGATCTGTGTGTTACCCTGGGACAGGGGGAGTCCTGTCCCACACAGGACAGAGATCACACATTCCTTTTGCAAACAAAGGACGTGAGGGGCATCTGCATCAAAAAGTTTCTCATCAGGACCAGTATTCATCCCAACAATGTCATTAGTGTACATAAGAATTTTGAGAGGCTCCCCATTGTCTTTTGCTTATCCCCTTACCATGATGCAATACTCATCTCTGGACTTTTGTCATGGTCATATTTCTTAGTGAAGTACCAAGACCTGTCTAATGTCTGTGGGCAGCAGGTGTGGGTAATCCTTCATATTCAGTGGAGGGGAAACCCTGCCCGGGGCAGAGCTTCTGTGGCAAGAAAGAGTAACTTAAATATATCATGTCAGAGATGGCAAGTTATCAGATGAAGGTTTGTGGTGTTTTGGGGTTTGGTTTTTTTGTGTGTTTGGTTGTTTTTTTTAAGGTTTTAAAACTTGGTCTAGAATCTGCAGGAGCAGCTACAGGAAGTCTAGAAATTCTGCAGCCAATGGAAAGAGTAAGCATGTGCTAAACCTGTAGAAAGCTTAAAGGCAAGCAAAGCTGGAGTGGGAGTGTGGGGGAAAGGAGAACATCCAGAATTCTGGTTTAAAATGATGTTTCCACTGTCATGTGGGAAGGATGTGACAGAGGAAAAGTGTGACATGGTTATTGCATCAGCTACCCTGAAGTGGAACAAATTATGCATTTTAAAAAAAAACCAACCCAACCACATCACCTTATAGTCTGACTTCTACTGACATTTATGACCTTATCCCCCTAAAGTTTCATGTCATCATGACAAGGCCCTGAATTTAGTTGTGAGAGTCCCTGGCTCATGTGGCACAAGTGAGGCCCCTGTTCAGCAGTGCTTGGTCAAAGTCAGCACACCAAACAACAGACACAGATTACCAGCCTGGGTGGAATATGCTGGCACACTCTTATATGGCTGAGGTTTAAAAGAAGGTTTTTCATGTGTGTTCCAGTGTAGAGAGATCCAAGACACCTCAAGATATTCCTTGATGAAGACAGGGAAAGACTGGGAGGAGAGGCTGAAAGAGTTGGAATTGTTTGGCTTTGACAGAAGAAAACTCAGGGAGGATCCTGCCAAAGTATGTAAATATCTGATGGGGGTAGGGAGAAAAGGAGATGCTGTTGGATTCCTCCTAGTAGTACCAAGTGACAGGACAAAGGCAATGATCACAATTTTGCAGCAGTAGACATGAAAATAACTTTTTTTCTCTGGGTCAAACACTGGCATAGGTTTCCCAGAGACATTTGTGGAGGCTTCAATGTTGGAGATATTCTAAACCTGACTGGACATGGCTCTGAGCAATCTGCTCTCACCCCTCACCATGAGCAGAGGGGTGGACTAGACACTCTCCAGTGGTGTTTACCAACCTTGACCATTCTGCTTTTCTGTTTTTGATTCCACATAGTCTAGAAGGAGTATATTTCAAGCATATTTCTTTTCCCCCTGCAGTGCTATCTCATTTGAACTCCATAATTCCTCTGTACTGAGTATCAGCTTTTTTGATGCTGGGTATGTGAGGTCAAACAGATAAGGACTAAGCTGGGAGGAGGATATCATGGCAGACAAGAATGTAAACTGTTCAGCCTGCCACAGCAGTGTCAGTCTCAGATTTCCCTTTTTAATTTGCATACTCCATTCTGCAGACTAGCATGGGGGAAGAGAGGGAGACAGGCCTTACATGGCCGTAATCTAGAGCCTGCATCCTACAAACGACTGTACAACTCTGCAAGTTTACAGGCAGTGCCAGGAACTCTTGCCTACTTGCCTTTCACAGGCTCTCCTACCATTTTTCCTCTCTTGGGCAGAAGCTGTTTTTCAAGTTCCCTAGAAAGGTAAATACGGATCTACAGCCAGTCATCCTGGGTGAGCTCCTGGGTCAGGCACACTCCATTAGCTGAGCACAGATGCTCCCCTTGCCCCCTACCCTCCCTCTGTCCCTGTAACTGAGCTCCTCGACTTGGGCAAATTCATCAGTGGCTCCCAGTGATGAGACATGCTCATGCTGGTGATCACTGATGTAAGCGGCTGCAGCAGGAAATGATGCTGGTTTGGGGCAAAGAGAAGAAATAGGTCAGTTCTTTTCCTTTGGGTAGCTTGAGTTATTCAAGCACTGGATGCTTTAATTTGTTTAATTTCTATTTCAGTTGCTTACATCATAATATTGCTCTGAAATGCACTTAACTTTGTTTTGGAACTGTTTATCTCATGTTAATGAAGGCAGAGCAGCAGATGCCAGCCTATGGACTTAAAAGAGGACTTACATGCCAGAGGCCCATGAATGTCTCCAGAAATCTAGGGGGAAAGGTGAGCTCATGATCCCTCCACACTGCCCTATGGTCTAGTCAGGCAGAGCCATGCTCTCCTCAAAACCTCTCAAACACAGGGCTTAGGGCAGGGTGTCAGCACCAGAGCCTTACACATCAGGAATTGGTCATGGTAGCTTTCATTCTAGGTGCTGATGCTTACTTAGAGGGCTGCAGCCCTCCTCTCTTCCCTGGCAGCTACAGGTTACGAGGGGTGATGGGAGCTGTTAGCTGCCTTTTGTAGCCTCAAATTTAACATTGTGTTTATAAGCCACAAAGACTGTGATTACATCTCTAGTCTGAGCAATGTTCTGAGGCCATACTGGTATCTAATTACCTTCTCCACTTCTGGCAGCTGAGGAAATGAAGACCTGCCTGTGACACTGTCTGTGGTGAAAGGGAGGGAATAGGAAAGCAGAGTGACACCTTTGAACCATCAGCTTCAGGTGCTTCCCTTGGCCTTGTGCATTCTCTTCTGCCAGCACCTGCAGCTGGGGTGGGTGCTCATCTGCAGTGCTGTTCTCCCTGCTCCTGTCACCCTAGTTCAGGTGAAGGTTTGCTGAAGCCAGGCACCCCTGGCAGCTGTGAGGAGCAAGGCTGTGCTGCGGTGGCACAGAGCAGAAGGATCTGTACAGTGAAGGACTTGGCAACCCACAGCCCCCTAAGAGGCATGTTGAATGTATGAGGTCCTTGATTGCATGGACGTGCCTATTCTATGGGGTCTGGGAGGAAGGGCCCTCCTAGGGATTTGCTCCTGAGAGTATGGTTGGCTGCCTTGGCAGGTCTGTCCTCCACCCATGGTGACTGGTCCCTGCTTTGTTGTTGGTTTTTTTTCCCACCTGGCTCCAACCTTAATTTCCCTGTGCAGCTGCTGTCATTGACCCATTCCCTGGGGGCCAGGGGCTGCTCCACAAGCATGTTTCTGGTGGCTGGAAGGGAGGAAGGCTATTTCCACCATGGGGCTGTATAGAGGGTTGAATCCTGTGACCTGATGCCACAGGAAAGAAAGCCATTACTAATCCCAACTTTACAGTGGCTCCGCCTGCCCAGCAGGATCAATGGCGCCATCTCAGCCCCATTATGTTGACTCTGAATCAGTGAGGAACGCCAAGGAGCTCCTCCCTGTGTGGGGTACTGCTGCCTGCTTGGGACAGTAAGGTCCTCCTTTTCTCCTCCCTGATTTTGGTAGAGGTGCTGGAGCACTCAAGAGCCTTTATACCCTCAGGCTAGCCCAGACCCTAGACGAAGACAGGCAGAGACCCTGCCAGGATGTGTGCCGGGCTCACCAGCCCCAGGAGCATGGGGTGAGCATGGGTGCCGTGCTCCTTCCAAGCTGAGGCCAACCAGTTCTGCTGGCAGGCTGAGGCAGGGGTGGATCTTGAGCCATTTCCAGGGAGCAGGCTGGCACTGAGGAAAGCAGGGACGTTGCAGCTCCCTTCTTGCCTTTTGTTCAACAAAGTTTTGAGGGTCCAGACATAGAAAAGGGTCCCACTGAGAACTTGCCCATCCATCCCCATGCTGCTCACAAAGATGAAGGGAGATGGCTTTTCAGACTATACCATTTAAGGAGTTCCTCAGCTTAGTGAACCTCAGCTGACCTCAGGGTATACTGAGTTTCCAGTTCAGCAGAGCAGCATTTCAGCTGAAAGCACACCACCCAGAACTTCCCTTCTTGCATCTGGGGTAAGGGGGTGCTGCGAGAGTGTGGGCAGAAAATGGGCACGTACAGAATCTCAGGTGACGTTGGGTTAGTGACTGTTGCATGTAGCCAGTTCCCTTCATAGGGAAGATGTGGCCAGATTGAATGTGGAGCAGCTTTGGCAGCTTTTGGCAGGTGTCAGGACAGGGGGGATGGGAGGGCACCAGGCCCACGGTACTGCTGAGTGCTGCAAGTCGGGACACAGGAACCCAGAGATGCAGTGTTTACAAAGGTGAAAAACATCAATAACATACACTATGCTCCTCCTGTTGTTTCAACAAGACCAAGGCGTGTACAGGGGAGTGTGTGTATATACATGTGCACACACACGCACTTGCTGTGACTGGTGTGGGATACTGCCCAGCTCAGGATTACTCCAGCCGGACTGCAGTCAGTACTGACAAAGACAGTATACGTCCCATCTTGCCCACAGCAGTGAGGGAGCTGTGGCAGGCTTGATGCTTTCCTCCCTCTTGTGAAAGACCTGGGGTGTTTTCGGCAGCTTGGGGAGCTCAGGTCCCAGCTGTGCAGGGTTGTGTGGCTGCTGTACCAAGCCAGTCAGGGCAGAGTGACTGCCAGCCAGGTACCTTCCACACTGACACTTCACCCCCATGTGCTCTGCCCTCACAGCGTGCTGCACAAGACTGTTTCAGTGTAAAAGGAAGGGGGGGGAAAAAAAAAAAAAAAAAAAAAAAAAAGAGAAAAAAAGAAGAAAAAAATAGCATGTGAGATCATATAATTAAAGATGGTATCAGAATGTCTAATTAGGATGACTGAGAGAACTTGGCTGGGCGATGCAGCCAAGAGCTGAGTTAGTGTGTTTGCCAGTCCAAAGCTCCTTAACAGTAATTAATCCTTAAATGTCCAATTGTTCAGAGTTCAAGGAAACACCTCCTACTACTGTACTTTGTGTTCCTGTTAAGCAAGGAGACACAGCAGGGCGTGTGCCCTTATTCTGTAAGAGTGACACGCCTAGGGGTGTTGTTAGGAACTAGACCGAAGGTTGAGTATAATTATTAACTACCTAAGAGTTCCCAGCATTGCACAATTACCCAGGCCGCCTTGCAGCTGTGTGCTCGCCCAGTTTTATTATTTTATTTTTTTGGAAACAGAAATGCTGAGCTGTAGTGGTGCGTATTTACAAACTATATCAGAGTGTCATCTGCTTCCCTTCCCAGTGTCCTTCATGACACTGAGCTGGGTTGCAGTAGCAGAGGGGGCTGAGAGGAGCCTATGGACATGTATAGGTACTGTATGAAGTCAGCACTCTTCCCTGGAACTCAACAGGCCTATTTACATTAGTTGCAAATTTGACCCAGAGATTTTCCTTTTGTTTTGATGCTGTCAGCGACTCTTGAATTAACATAAAAGCTTTGGCTATTTACTCTTGTGGGGTTTCTCATTCTGTTTGCATTTTTGAGGTGGGTTGCGTTGGGCTTTTTCCTTTGTTGACGTTTAAAGGGGGAAAAACCTGAAGGAGAGAAACATAGGTTTGACATAGTAGGTGAACCAAACTGCTTGTCTTGTTACAGGTCTTCTGCTGTTATTGGACCCTGGTCTGTGCAGTCATTGGGATAGCAGGAAGGGGTGTCTGGGTATGCGCTACAGGCAGGTGGGTTGGAGGAGCAAGGCTGATGTTGTTTAGTGCCTTCAGGTAAACCTAGCTCAGTGGCAGCATCACACATCGCTCGCAGACAGCAGGGAGTTATGTGTCATTTCCTCAGATGCAGGATCATCTTTTAAGTAATTTTTCTGTGTTTTTATCCTCTCCCATCTTTTTTAATTGACCCTTTCTGGCGGGTGTGGCGAGGGCCCGGCTGGGAGCCTGCCGGCCAAAGTCACTTCTGCAGGGGATCATTAACTCAGGCGTCAGCCAAGGCCGTGTAGTGTTTATAAAACTCAAACAATTAAACACGGTCGCAGCCCTGAAATTCTATAATTGGAAAGCAGACTGTGACGATGTCCTGAGAGGGACCGTCTCCCCGGCACCAAGGTGGGATGGACCAGGTGGGCAGGGCTGCACCGTCCTGCCCAGGCCTGGCTGGGGACCACTCTGTGCAAATGCCCAGCCAGAAGGGTCCCTGCCCTGCTGAGCCTGCATGCTATGGACACAAAAACAAAGGCTGGGGAGAGAAATGGAGGAGTAAAGGGACTTGCCAGAAGCCACTAGGCAACCAGGAGCTGGTTCTGGCACACTGGCTGGGTTGCCTCCAGCACAATCCACACTGTGCCCCTGTGGGTCTGTGGTGGGTCTCTGCTCCAGCTGAAGCCAGCTCCAACATCACTCCTGTAGGCATTTGCCAGGTGAAGACCCTCCTGCCAGGCCTGCCATTTTTTGAAGGCAAAGGGACTGGCCTTGTCCCATGGTTTCCACCTGGGGATTTGGAAGCTGCCATTAACCAGGCTCTGGGCTGACTTTGGGATCACAGCCAGAGGGGTGTGGGGGTGTTGGGGCTGTTCCTGGGCTATACAGTCCTTCTGCAACCTGGACTATACTCTTAGCTGGTTCTGTATACTGCTGTACCAAACGCCATTAGTGTTTTTTCCCTTCTGGTGACTGAGCAGCCGCCGGGAGCTGTGTCAGGCAGCTGCTGAACTCGCTCTCCAAGCAGATCAATGTCTTCTGTAAAGTCTGGTGAGTGGAGAAGATGCTAAGTACCAGACTGGGATCACCACAGCCCTGCTCCAAGCTCTGCAACTGACTCACTGTTTCACCATGAGCACATCACTTCACCTTTTTGTGACTCAGAATTTTCATCTATCAATTAGGGATTTATGAGGTTTAATTAAGGTCTGTGAGGCCCTTTGAGATCTTTTCTTGAAAGATGCTGTGCAGGCATAAAGCGGTGTATGTAATGAAGAAAACAAGAGAAATGAAACGTTCTAGACAAGAGAGAAGAGAGGCAAGTTTCCCACTGCTTGGTCTCTCAATTACATGCTCTGTGTTTGGATGGCAACCTCACTTTAACCCATGGACAAACGAACTTGTTCACCCCTTCTTGCAGCAGACAGGCGATGACGTGCAGCAGTGTCTTACTCATTAGTTAGCCTTCAGTCATCTTTCCAGAAGTATGAGCAAACGGGGAAGGGGGAAGGGAGAAGGGAGAAGGGAGCAAGGGCGGGTGAGGAATATGAATTCCAGAGAAAAGGGAAGTATCAGAAAGCAAACTAGATGTGCAAGGGCTTTTATCGCTGCTGCTGCTATCTAGCTCTGCACAGAAACAAACAGGAATAGATCTCATCTGTCCCTAGAGGTATGTGCCCTGCGGCAGGGAAGAGCTGGTGAGTTGCAGCAGAGAGGAAGCAAGAATCTCTTCTTATGCAAGGCATCTACTTCAGCGTCAGAGAGGTGGTAGACCCGATTTGAAGAAGTCTGGGGAAGTGTTTGAACCTAGCTAGAGTGAAAAGTAGTTTTATCCATGTTTTTTTGAGATGAAGGCCTTGTTTGCAGAAGTCATTGAACATATACTTCATTTGAAGCTGATGCCTAAATCTCAGCATGTGCTTAAGGCCCTTGCTGAATGGGGATGTGCCCAAACTTTTTTAGGTTCTTTGTGGAAACCTGGTCTAAGGGGTCTGAGGATTCTAACAGGACCTGTGAGACTAGATGGATCATGAAGTTTCCCAGCACCCACAGAAAGCAGTAATAAGTGAAGAGCCTTGCCATACTATTCATAGGGTCAGGTTGACCTGGGGGAGGAATGGGTAAAAAAGGAAGCTCCATCTCCAATCTTTATTTTCTCCTTTGCTTGCTGTGCAAACAACCCTGTGGAAGCTGGCTCCAGTAGGTGTGGTCTGTGTATGCACTCCTGGGTGTGCCACTTTGTTGTGTTAAAAGGACCATTCCTCACCTGAAAGCAACTTTCCAGGTTGTCACTGACAGTCACATCAAAACTCATGACCCCTCCCATCCCCCAGCTGCATGCTTTCCCGCTTGTGTAAGGAAAACAGAGATGCCTGTTGAGATGAAACCCAAACTAGCCCTAGGTTTGCTGTCTGTCTCTGCTCCCCACTGATCCAGGACCCATCTTCATATCTCTCTTCTGAGCTTCCAAGAAAAACAGATGCATGATAATTGCTGCTGGCTGGCACAGCCCCCTGCATCTGGGGCAGCTGTCCTCAATGTCCTCCTGTCTCCTGCAGAAAGCTCCCCCAGTCCATCCAGCTTTCCTCAGGTTGTCTTAAACCTCCTGTTAGGCTGGCTGCTCTGCCCTAAACTCCAAATATCTGAAAGTGCTGGTGCACCAAATTTGGCACAACGCTTAGCATCAGTGAGCACTCTTTTGGGATAATGCATAATAATGACCTTCCGTGACATCCTCATGACACTCTATTAACATATCCCCAAAGAAATGTTTGTTTTTGTTGCAACAGCAGCATTCCGTTGACTCATTATATGATCCACTCTAATTCCTCCAGATCCTTTTGTGTAGTACTGCTGCTTAACAATTACTCCAAGTCATTCATTTATGCACTTAATTTCTCCTTCCCAATCATAGTGCTTTGCTGTGGTTTTATTGAATTTTATCCAGTTGATTCTGAGCATCTTTTGCAATTTATTGAGATCACTTGAAATAATAATGGGCAGATTAATTGTTCAGAAAATCCTATGCACAGGCCCATGCCTGCACACATAGCTGGTTCCTTTCCATCTTAAAAACAAAGGCCTCTAGCACTTGATGGAATTCTTGCAATATTCAGCTGAAATGTCAGGATGAAGTCTGGCAAAGCTGTGAGTTTTGGAAGGTTCTGTCAATGGAAATATGGAATAAGAGCATCTGTTCAGCTGGCAGTGGCTTTTGGTCTCCAGTCATCTAGTGTTGGTTTGAATCACTGATATTTTCTGTATTATTACTTGTCGTCATAGCATGCAGTTGCCGAAAAATATTCAAGCTTGAAATTGACTTCTGACTGTAAGGAAGGAGACAGAGCTACTGTTGTGTGGGTGTACACCTGGACAGCCACGGGTCTCATCAGGGATCCCCTGTCCTGGGCTTCGCTTCCTAAGGACTGTAGCTACACTTCCCCTAACATCGCATTTTTTCCCCCCTGCCAGCCGAAGGGTCCGGATACACATCGTGTTCGGAGATGAAAATGTAAGAATTTGGTGTCCTCTGGTGGCAATTATGAGAGTTACAGCTGGCAAAACCAAGCGTGACCCTCTAAAGCAAGTTGACATTCAGGTCAGCTGGCCATGTGCTGCAGGCACAGCAGTGATATTCCTCCCCTCCTTGCACTGTAAATATTTCTAGCCCTGTCTGGCTTCTATAGTTTCTGTATGCTCACCCCTCCTATTTATTGTATGCCCAGTTAGCCACTCCCCATTCTGGAACGCTGAAGCGTGCATGAATTTATGTTTAAGATTGACTGGATGGTGGTTGCTTGTTGTTCCCCTGTGATTTCTTTGCCTCACAAAAGGAAATTTAGGTTCTGCAAGCACCTCCTCACAGTTAGCAAAGGCTTTAGCTGCTTGGCCTTGCATGGTCCCTTAGTAAAGTAAGTCTGCCTGTGTCCAGAGGCCTTTTAACCCACTTCTCTAAGCACTGAAGCTATCACCCTCAGGCTTGCCCCAATGTGGTTCCACTCACTGGGTGAAAGAAGTGGAGAGCAAGAAGACACAGAGCACCCAGAGAGCCAATGTTTGGCTCTTTTAGCCACAAAACAGGTGAGAGCAGCTCAGAGCATTGCATAGATGGTGAACACTTCAGTGGGAGGATGCATTTGCCACAATTTGCGGTGTGTGAAGTATGTAAAGGGAGCATACTGAGCCATAAGCTGCTGGCTCCAGGTGTTTCTGCTGGGTATGGATGAAAACTGATCGCCCTTGAGGACCCTGGAGTGTAAAGGTCTGTAAACGTTTGGAGCAGCTGCAGCTTTAAGACTCAAATAGCCTTCAAACCCCTTATGAGGAAAAACAGTCTTACCCCCTTGCCCCATCTCATGCACTGGGTTACCACTTGTCTTTTTCAAGGACAGCACAAGTATTAGTGATGCAAAAATAATACAGCACAGCTGGGCTGGCTCACTGAGGTCAAAGGGATATATTTTCTGGCATGTAGAGGCAGGCTGAGAAACAAACTTCTGCAGGAGAGTCAGGTAAACAGAGGATATTTGGGGTGTGGGTAGGTGGACTAATGAGTCTGGGACATGGCGGCACCTAGACAGGTTGACCCCACAGTCTGTGTGTTGCACCTTCATGTGGGAAGAGCTTCAGAGAGCAAAGGAGAGTCAGAAGCTTCCCACAGGGTTGCTGCAATTACAGCATGGGCTGAAAACAGGGCCCCTTTGTGGCGTTAGTACAAACAGCAAAAAGCTGGCACTGCTTTGGGAATTTTATAATTTAATGGAAAAGAATGGGAGAAAAGGAATACTAGTGTTTCCATTTTACAGAAAACCACAGTGCCTTGAGACTTGGCTTATATTCACAGAAGTATTTATTTAGGTGCCTGATTTTCATGCAAAACTTTGAGAATTAGATACTTTAGATGTGAGCATCAATGAACTCACTCAAAGACTGATATGAAGAGCACATACATTTTCTGGTCCCTACTATAAAACTCCATCACTGTCTATCAGAGGCTGACAGATTGCTTCCTTTGCTATCTGCCTTCCTGCCAGTGCTGGCCTCTCAAGGTTGTGGTAGCACTGGTGGACTCTGTTGTAAACACGGTTCTCCAGAAATGAGTGTTATCGCCTGATCTGATAACTGAGGGACCAGCTGAAGATCAGGCCATGGGGAGTTTCTGGTCCCCAGCTTTTTGCTGCTTACAGATGCAAACTAATCCTCATGCTACAGAAAAGTCAGTGAAGAGTCTTTAGCAAAGGATATTCAATTCTTGACTTCTGCCATTCTCCAGGTGCTCCCTCAGCTGCCTTGCAGCCATCATGAGACTTCAGATGGCCTGCAGTATAGGACAACTTGCAGGAGGATCCTCCCTTCCTTCCCACAACCTGGAGGTTCCTGCCCATGTAGAGCAGGGCATAATTCAGTCTGTGTCCTGATCTGCAGTTTGCTTTTATCAGAGGTCCAGAGGCTGCTACAAAAGGCATTGAGGAGCATGTCCTTGCTTTTGCTGCAAGGGTACACCACATTTTCATGACAGATGATGGGGCATGGGATAACTGCATCATGTACCAGCTGTACAAGCTGCAAGGGCAGGCTGGGGTACCACCAGCCCCCTGGCAGCACCAAGCACAGTCTGTGGAGATGGACTTAATGCTTTACTCTAGTGCCAGCCTCAGGTCAGTGGCTAAACGTTTTGTGCCCTTGACACGCAATTAAATAATCTGTGTGGGAGGTTATTTCCTCCTGCAAGCACAAGGAAGAAATTTTGAGTTTCACTCACTTATTAATGCTCGATCTGAGGTTTCATTGTAATATTGCTGCCTTCAGCTACTGCTGGGTGTTTGCAGGAGGCTTCTACTTCATAGCTTATCCAAAACATGGGTGTAACTTCAGCAGTGACCTTGCTTGTTTACGTATTTTTTGCCACAGTTTAGGTCTCTCTAGCAGCTCTGCCTATCCCAAATATCCAAGTGAAGAATCTAGTGCTTCAGTTACAGAATTAAATAATTGTCATGGTTGGAAAAGACCTCTAATATCACTGTGTCCAAATGTCAACACCCCTCCAACCCCTCTCCAAATAAAATAAAATATATTTATTCATGTCACCATGCCCATTAAAGCATGTCCTGAAGTCCCTCATCTACATGTTTTTTTAATACTTCCAGTGACAGTGATTCCACCACCTCCCTGGGCTGTCTGTTCCAGCACCTAACTACTTTCTCCTTAAAGAAATTCTTCCTCTTATCTCATCTAAACCTCCCCTGGTGCAACTTCAGGCCATTTCCTCTAGTTCTATCATTATTTACTTGAGAGTAGAGGCCAGAACCCGCCTCCTTACACAAACTAAACATTCCCAACTCCCTCAGCCTCTCCTCACAGGACTTGTTCTCCAGACCCTTCACCAGCTTGGTTGCCCTTCTCTGAACCTGCTCCAGCACCTCAGTGGCTTTCTCGTAGTGAGGGCCCCAGAACTGAACACAGCTTAGAAAAATGTGCTTTGATGAAGCTTATTTGAGGCTTTGCGTTTACATTTGTTTTTACAGGTAGTTCTTTTTGATAGCCATCTTACAAACTATTTAGATCCTCCAAACTATTTAGATCCTACAGCTCCATAAGCCTGGCGGTTTTTTAAGGAGGGCACCAAGTATTACAATGCCTTTTCCTCCTTTCAGCAACCTGACCATACACAAAGCTGTGCTTTCCAATTCGTGCCCGAAACCACTGAATGAGTGAACCATCGTTTTCTTCTTTTGAGTATTTCCATTCTCTCCAGCAGGTGGTAGCAGCCTCCTTTAAGCCGTGCAGCTCTCCTCTGCTCTCCTCTCACAGCTGCAGAACTACAGCCAGATGAATCACGTCCCCGCTGCCCTTGGCCTCACTTCATCTCCTCACCCTCCTCTTAATGCCTGAACTCTCCTGTGCAGGAAAATCTACTGTTTAGGACCAGAGTGTGCATTAAATTTCTCAGCAATGTGGAGCGCAGCAGCAGGAGGTGCTGGCACAACATCATGAGGAAACGTGAAATCTCTCTCCTGTATATGATTTACCCCTCACGGTTTCACAGCATTCTGCCTGCTGGGGGCAAGGAGGGGGTCTCATAGATGGAACAATTTAGGGATATGCTTCCTGAATAAAAAATTCAGATCGAAGGCCTTGTCTAGGCAGCAGGAATAGTTGAAGCACCCATGAGTCACAGACAGTATCTTCAGACACAGTCACAGTATCTTCAGATGAAATGGAGACCCAGTCTGCTTTGTATTTCCACAATTTCTCTGCTATGCTGGTGCAATGATAATTTAATGGATGCAATTAATTTACCCTCTGATGTACGGCCTCTGCTTTTTAGCAGCTGAGCAAGCTACTTCTCTACCTAACTGAGTAAAAAGCTTGTGATTGTGCTGACAGACATCTTGGGTTTAATTATGAGTAGTTGAATGCTATGGTGTTTTGTGTCTGGTTTTGTTTGTTTGTTGGTTGTTTTTTGGTGTGCCTTTTTTTAATGTCCATCTGTAGATTCATACTTTTTATTTTAAAACACTGATCCTGTAGGTGAGAAAATAGGTAGTGAGCAGGTTATTATTTAAGTGAGCAGATAAGGAAAATCTTAAATATAAGGTAGAAAAATCCCTTTGCTTTCCCAGCTAGAGCCCCATTCCAGGTATGCATGATGAAGGTCTAGGTACACTATAAGCCACCTAAAAGTGTAGCAGTGGGTCACGAAGTTTGGCTAATACATTTTAGTGCATATGTTCAAGTATCTTTTGAAAATTGCTTACTTTAAGCTGTAACTGGGACCTGACATTTTTGTGGTGTTATGCACTGTTGGGCCGAGACTTGTGACACAGGTCCTCTGCTGAGAATGTACCACAGCACAAAACTTCTGCTCTTAACCTCTGAATTTGGCATAAAGCTCTCCTGTCAGTTGTGTTGTCAGCCTTCTCCATCCAGGACAGGTGACAAGAACCCTAACACAATTCAGGCAGGATTAGTTACAATGTCCACCTAGCTTTCTGTTCCACCTGAGCAGTGGCAGGCACTTCAGGGAAGACACAAGATGATGCTCTGTGTTTATCCTCAGGTAATTAGTTATGTGGCTGCAGTTCCTTGGAGTATTACTAAATACTGTCAGCTGAGGGTTGACTCATGGTCTGGAGCTGGAGAGAGATTCTGTGAGATGCAGCTTTGCCCTTGTAGTGATGCAAAAGCTTTAATTTGTCTCTTGATACCTTCTACATCTATGAGAAATTCTCTCTTCTCCTTCTTGCAGTCTTCTTTGATCTTTGCTGCCATCTGCTACTTGCTAATCAATCTAGGAGCTATTTTGATGCTTGCATGGTGGGAAGGAGTGTTTACAGAAGATTTACAAGCCTTGCAGTTAATGCTGTTTTCCTTCTGGGGCATGTCACAGCATCTAAAGGTTAAACTCTTACTTCTGGAGTGAGTGTTTATGGCAAACATAAGAATTAATCCTATCTTCCTTTCTGTCCTTTGCTTGGTGTACAGTGAGGAAGAGTTTTTCCTGGATTCCAAACACTTCCAGCTCATTAAGAAGTCTGTTTCTTAGACTTGTTGATTATGAAAGCTTTCTGTTGCTGAGAGAAGCAGCAACCAACTCCTTGTGTGTAATGACAAAACCCACCTAAGGTAACTCCCATCCATGCTGAGACTGTGCAGTGCCTGACTGACAGGTGATAATGGCCTCACCTGGGGCCTCCCTCACCCTGCCCACATGTCTGGGAGCTCCTTTTCAGCTTAGCCCAGCCAGGGGAGCTGGTGTGCTGCCCTGACAGTGAGTAAGCTTCTTATTTTTCATTACCTTACTGGTCAAAAGAGCCTGGGTGTCAAACTGTGTTTCAGGATGTGAAATTCTCCAGGTGGAACGAGCTTGCCCCGCTCAGACTTGAACATGGTGCCATGTCTGAGGTGAGTAGCTGCTTGTGCTGGTGAAGTCTATGGTATTTTTGTGCTGGAATTAGGTTGGAAACTCAAGGGGTGGAGGAATGCTTTACCCTATACGTGCAGATTCCTCCTTGTGTGTCACTCTGAACAACAGATGTTCATCTTCAGATTTAATATTACATTCCCATTTTTTGAAAAGAGAAGTGGGCATGCTCCTGCAGAGAATGTCATATTTCAGTAATGAAACAGCAGAAAGCCAAAATAAACAGTCCTTTGAAGGACAGGTTAGACTATCTAAGATGAGTGTGTCAGTGGCTTATTTAAGCATTTTAAGCTATTTCTTTAAGCAATCTCCCATTATTCCTGTAAGAGCTCTACCTACCTGTCAATGGACTCAAGAGATCAGAGGGTACTCTGGTGCTTTTTGTAAGGACAGTAGGCTGGTCTTCAGTGGTTTGATGCTGAAACTGTAATAAAGGTATAGCAAAGTCTTGCTAAGGAGCATAGTATCACAGTCTAACAGGCATTTCTGCATGCTCTGCAATTGTAGCCAGGGTTATGAAGACCTGGGCAGAATGACAGAGTTACTGAGCCTGCTTTTCTGCCAGTGCTCTGTTTTGGCATACACTTGTGAAGGAAAATTCTCCAGAAGGAGAACTGCCCACAGAACCTGGGCTGAAGCTGCAGAAATGGTCTTTAATATGCCAGCTGCCAGGACTGGTGGTACTTAAAAATTAAAGTTACTTTCCTCAATGCCTCTCTGCTGCTTCTCTCACTGTCAGAAACTTAGTGGTCTCAGATGACACATCTTTTATGTTGTCTCAGTTTAGGACAGGGTCTGACAGCACAAGGCAGACCTGTGCTGCCCTACACCATGGCTCACTGCTTCTCTGGGTGGAGATTCAGTCTCCTCACTCAGTTCATGGCCCTTCCCCACTCTTCTCTGCTGTCTCTGATGTTCTACAGACACCAGCCAGTTTAACTTAGTTTTTGGAGTTTCAGTGAGCCAAATCAGGTTGTGGAAGGACCGTGTGGTTCTGGAACTAGTGGAAAAGAGACATACACAGCATGAAGCTGGCTGGAGCAGGAAGGAGCACAGGCAGGGGCAGGGAAGGAGACAAGGAAAACCACAACCTTTCACTTTTGGTGCTTGTAAGCTACTATGTAGGGCTTGATTGCCCTTTCCTCACAAACAGAGGCTCCTTCTCTGCCATGTAGAGGAAAGGCTAATGCCAAATTATTGCCTGAAAGAGCCTTGACCCTGCTGGAAGCTGATCATGCAATCTAGGGTTTGCTGAGAGTCTCCCTGAAAAGTGTCCAGATGTCTCTGAACAAGTGAGAGAAGCTGTGACACTTCTGTACTCATTTGACCCTTGGATGGGGCAATTTATAAACTGGGATTGCTTGTGTCTTTGATACCATTGTTGCTTTGCTTTCCAAAGGTAAAGAGGCTAATAAACTTTACGACTGCTGAGTTATCAATTTGTTAAAATATAAAGGACGAAATAGAAGATATTTTCTTTCTTCACAGACTTAACGTCTAACAGACAACACTCCAAAATTATCAATTCATAGAGGCACTTGTCATGAAGCTAATGTTAGGCCTGTTTTTTCTGTGGTTGCTCTCCTCAAAAGGTAAGTTTTGAAAGGCTCTTTGAAAATTCAAGTTACACAGTATTTAGCAACTTTTATTTTTAGTTATTGTAATGTGGGTGTACAGCAGGAGTCCTAGAGGCAAGATGAAGAAAATCTGTAAGTAAAACTGTGATCTTGAAGATAATTTTGGGTATGTGTGATAATTTTCAGTAAAGATACATGCTTTGGTTTGCACTGTTCTGGAGACTGACTGCATCCTAGGCAGGAATTAAGGCATTCTGATGAGAAAGACATCATCAAATAATTAGGCTAACAGTGACATCTGTCCCAAAGTGGTGCAGAAATTCAAGCAAGGGACAAAGGCTTTCTCTGAATTCTCATCCATGATTATCATTTTAGTGATGAAAGATTGTGTGGATGGATTAGGAAATATCCCTGGCACTCAGGGCATTGTTCACATTTCTGCAAATTTCACTGAGTCTATGAAATCCACATTTGCTGCCATATGCCAGTTTTTGAGTATAAATGGCATTTTGGCATTACTGGCTCTGTTCTTCTGACCTCTGCCTGTAAGAATGTTATGATAAATAACAATAGTGCTTTATCTTACTAGTAGGCTGTGAAGACAAGTATTGTCAGAATACTAAACTAACTGCTGGAAGGTTTTGATTCTTAAAATAAAGAGAAAAAAAAAAAAACAAATTATCACACTTGAGCTTTTGAATTTAGGAGAGAAAGATGTAAAGTGACTAGAGCTCCTGTAAAAACTTGATTCAGGAAAAAATGTTGACTATAGTGCCTGTGAGAATTACTATCTGAAACAGTTTAACTGTAAGAGAAATGGATGAAGGAGTAGAATCTTTCTCCTAGATTTTTGGAAAATTTTCAGAAAATACTTTCTTTTGGGTTTGTTTGTTTTTTGGTTTGGATTTTTTCTTTCTTTTTTTTTTTTTGTGATGTTGAGAAAAGAAAAACTAGAATTATTAAATGGAATTAAGGGAGTAACTGTAACACTGGGAGCAGCAGAAGTTAAAACAAGCAATCTATGGAAAGCATAAATCTACTGCAAACTAAGGAAACTAAGGAATGTGCTCTCTTGTAGGTTAAAAATTAATGACCCAAGCCAAAAATTAATCCAAGGGGAAAAACAAATCATTGTTAAAGGAGTATTATATTATATTTCAAATACATCTGAAACAGGGAATCTGTTGGGCTGACTGATGTATAAAAGGCAACTGAAGCTTGACAGAAAAGTTTAATTAATTTTTTTCTTTGATGTCCCCTTCACAAGAGTTTATAAAAGGCCTTGCATTCAGATCCTTTCAGTGTAGGGGGCAAGTTGAGAAACAGTCAAATCCTTGAAGAAATTGATGACAAATAGTAAAAAACTTCTAGGCTTAGATGATACCCACCCAAGGGAGTGAACCAAGCAGAAACATGAACGTATTTATGTATAAACTGTGTTGCACACTATTTCTTGAGTCAGTGTTGGTGTCAGAAATGGAAGATGGCAAATGTGAAACCAGTTTTTATAATGGTTTTCTTTTTAGGAGGATGTGGGGAACTGCAGTGGTGGTTGTAAAAAAGCAGTAGCATTTTCTGTACAAGTCAAATTGGTGATAGCAGTATAAAAAATAGAGTAAACTGACAAGGGGCAGATTTGATTTAACAAGGGAGCTTCCTTGTGGAATTGATGCAGAAAAGGCATGGCAATGGGCATGTGCAGACATGGATTGATTATTCAGCTCCGGTGTGTTTGGATTTCCACAAATTTGAGCAAGAGCTCCTAAGGAACACAAATGTCACGGTATTAAGGGTGAGGGCACTTTTGTGGGCCACTGGTTAAAAGCTGGAGGCAGAAGAATCAGATTGCAAATTTTTGAACTGTGAGAAGAGAGTGAACCTGCAGGGATGTGTATTGATCTGTGCTGGTATGTGTAATCTCTGCCTACTCAGAAGTGATCTGGATAAGTGGGCACACTAGCTTGCTGGTGGAAAACTACTCAGAATGCTCTGAATGGAAACTTAAAAGTAAAATATATGGGGGAAGCTTACTCCAGCTATGTGTACACTACAGTGAACTCTAGGTACTGCTTGGTTACAGAACAGAGCTGTCTAAAGATATCAGCTCAGCAGTCAAAGAGACAGACAATTTCAGTAGTCAGGGGGAGAATAACACAGAAAACACATTTCTGTTGCTGTGTATAGGTCCACAGTTCATCCATGTCCTGAGAGCTGTTTATGCTTTTCACCTCAAAAAAAGATATGGAGAGTAAAGGGGAAGAGTGCTCAGACTTATGAAATAACTTCCACATGAGATTGAAGAGACTGAATCATCAGCCTGGAAGGAGGATGGATAGGTATATGATAAAGACATACATACATATGCAAAATAATACATTTTGTGGAAACAGGGGAGTACCTACTCTTGAAAAGAACAACAAGAAACCGATCAAGTTATTAAGAAATGATGAAGCACCTTTGCCACAGGACTTGTTGGGGGGCGAGGGGAAAGACAAAAGTGTGAAAGTGTGAGAAAAACAAATAGGCAAATTCATAGAAGAAAAGTCTCAGGGAGTTCTTCAACATTAAGTAATTGTTCAGGGAGAACAACAGCACAGGAAGGTTCATGGAAGTATAACTGTATTTTCCTTATTCTTTCCCTAATCATCTGCATTTGGATGTTGTAAGAGGCAAAATCCCAGACTAGATGGACCTTCAGTCTGACAGAATGGTTCTTGAGTTTTTGAAATAATGAAAGAAGGTTCCGCCATCCCCCCCTTTCCCCAGTCCTGGAAACTGGGTATTGGATCCTCTTTCTTCCTCAATGTAGCCTGTGGACCTATTGAAGTTAGTGCTAAAAATCTCAAAGTCCCTGAGTTTCTAAGGGGATTTGCATTATGCAGAGTCCCTCACTGCCCAAGCCTCCAATATCTCAAACAATGGAGCTGGGGTTCTGGTTAATATCCCCTGTAAAAGCATCATCTAAAAACATGGACTGAAGGAGCGCAAAAGTCACACAAATATCACAAAACATCCAGGCAACAACTGTCTCAACCTTCGCAAAGTATGGTAAAAATCATATAAACCTGCAAATAGCTCAAGGCTGAAACCCACGTGGGGTTCGGTGTTGGAAATGTGTGGAAGCTGCTGATGTTTTTTTGAAGCTGATGATCACCTACTGTGGCTCGTGAGGAGGCTGAAGTGGTCATGGGGAATAGTAGTGGCTTTCTGCCACTGTGATGACTTCTGTGTGCACTGGTACCCATGTCCACAGGGGCTGCCCAGAGTCCCCTGCTCATGCTGGGCACGTTGCCTCCTTGAAGCATGAACGCTGCTGGCTGTCCTGTGCCCAAGATTATCTCACCTGCTGGGCTGAGCTGGCTCTGCCTTTGCCCTGTCTTTGATGTAGAAAGAAAGGTGTACAAACAGAAGTGTGCAGCAGGACTAAATATCCCAGAGGCAGCTCCTAAATGTTAAAGGAAAATTTTGCCACACAGAATGGCTTCAGTGTGGCAAGCAAGGACAGCTGTGAGCATTCTGTAAAGTTCAGTTGAGGATCCAGATCCAGACTTCATGGCTACTTTTGTGGAAATTTCAGGATAACCCAAAATCTATGTGTATAAATCCAAGTGTATACTCATGGAAAAAAAAAATTACTGAAATAGCTACAGGCCTGACTTATGGATCAACAGACTATTTAATCTGCCAGCACACTCTGCTAAGAGAAAAAATTTCAGCTGTTTCTGTATCACTATGGCAAGCTCAAAAATGTTACCCTCTGACTGTGGTATATGTAGATTAATGTGAGTTGTACGTGTTTAAATTCCTCTAAATTCAGACAAAATAAGACTACAGCAATATATGAAATGTGCTGAAGAAGAAAACTGGTAGAAAATGCCTGTGGAAGATAAGGTTGGTTGAAGAGATCTACATCAGTTCATGACCTGTGTTTATAACTTTGTTGTACTCCAGTAACATCAACCTGCTTATAATAACTAAAAACTTATTTTAGGGTAGCAAAAACTAAGAAAACACAATTGGTTCTTGGGATGAACCTCACTTTTGGAAAATAAGGCAGAGAAGAAATATTGCTTTTCTCTGGATTCTGTGGTTTTAGGTGTATTAAGTCTTCTGAAATTTTTTAAAGGCATGGAAAAAAAATAGCACAATAAATTATTTAATGTTTTTCAGGTAATGCTTATAATCTGGAAGAACAAGGGATACTAAAGGTAAAGCATTACTGCAGCTTTAGCTTTTGGTGGTTTTTTTTCAATACCTATCATTCCCTCTTTGGCTGTTGGTTGCTCTGAGGCCTGAAGAAATAAAAATACATCTTGGTGCTCTAAACTGTTTGATTCTGCAAAGAATAAATGAATAAATGCAAAGCAAATCACTCAGTGATGTGAGCTGCAAGATTATAGTACCTAATCAGGAAAAACAGGTTTCTCAGAGAAACGTTTGTTATTGTCTTGCAGATCCTGTCCATAGATTGACTGTAGTTAGCACTCATCCCTAGATGCTCTGTTGCACTTTTAGAAACACAACTTTAAACTCTTCCTTGTGCTATCAGGGTGCAAAGTGTGTACACCACAAATCCCCCAGCTGAGGACTGGGTTGTGTGTGGGTCCTGTGGTGGCTCTTGACACAATGTGGATTCCACCCTTACTACCAGCAGTCAGCTACCAAACGTGGTCACAGGGGCAAGGGAAGCCCAAGCAAATCTGGCCCTCTGGGTTGTCTTTAAAGTGTTAGAGGTTGGTCTGAACCTACACTGCACCTGCATTAAATATTGATCCTAGTGGTACTGAGCTGTCTGTCGTGCTGCATGGATAACAGCACTCACATACTTGCCCCGTGATTTTTTCTTTTTATTCTCTTTAGTTCTTTATAAAATCATATAGAATTTTTACCAGCTGCCAAGGACCCAGAATATGGGTGGTGCTCTTCATTCATTCTGCCTTTTCTGTTGTATAATGGAGTTGTAGCTTTTTGTTGTGTATGTTGCATGCCTCTTAGCATGTGAAGATGACTGCAGTGGATGTTCTGATGACATCTTCCAGACCAAGCACTCACTGTTCACAGCAACGGATGTTAACAGATTGCATTCAACATGGTTTTGTTGTTTGTTTGCTCAGGTCCAGTTCTGTGACAATAGTTATGAAAATTGAGCAAAGATTGTACAGCTTTGGAAGAGTGGATTTTAAACTGCAGCTGTCCAGATTGGAGTTACCATGTACTTCTAGCTGAGGTGTAATTGTTCTTTAAAATTGCTGTTGCATGAATAAGAGCTTGATACTGTGTGAGAATGAAACCCATTTGTCTTCTGCAAATTTCTTGTTGGATCTAACAAATCAATCATATTAATTTGTGTCAAAGGCTATAGGAAACATCCAGTTTTCATGTGAGCAGGTGATGTTGCCTGAGAGCCCTTCATCTTCAGGTTTGTGTTTAATACTGTCTTTGTAAGCAATACAAACAAGTATTTGAGAATGGGCTGAGGGAGAAATCAGGTCTTTGAGGGGATGTATGTGTGGGATGTAACTGAAGTGAGGATAGGTTCTATGAACTCCTTAATTTTTTGCTCTATTTGTAATTACTTTTCTAGCTTAGTTTCTTCAGCTGCTAATTGAGGATGACACAGCAGTGTTTTGTGATCTCTTTTTGCCTGGTGCTTGAGCATTTCAATACTTCTGAGCACCCAAAGTGTTTCGTGAACAATTAAGTAAAGCTTCTCATTGTCTCTGGTTTAAAACTGCCAATTGAAAAAAATCAGTATAGATTTCATACATTTTAAGAATTTTTGTTATGTTTTAGTGTACTGGTGAATATAATATTCTTTCAATGTTACTGTTCTTTTTAATTTAAAAAAAAATCTTTCATATTTCTGCAGTTCATGCTCTGAGGCCAGCTGACATTAAAACAGTCACTGCAATAGGAAGTTTGCAAAAAGTAAGTACAAACAGAAAATGTGCTGAATGTGACCCATTTCCTCCTTTCTGACACTGGGATGAGGAGATGATGAAGGGAGGTGATGATGTAGTTTGGGGTCCCAGTTAGGACCCTCAGGACTTGAATCTTTCCTCAAGCATCAAAATCTTCTGGAGAAAAATGACTCGAAATACCTGCTGTTCAGTGTTCCAATATACCTTGAGTCTAAAAATAGCCAGTTGACTTTGTGCAGGAGGAAATGTGGTAACAGTGCTCTTGCAGACAGCCATGGTAGCTGAGGAGAATGCTTGGATTTTAATAACCATGAGCATAACAGATCAAATAGGGGGAAGAAGAAGCTGGGAAAATCCAAAATGAAAAGATGTACAATTTTGGTGGTGACAATTAGAAAAAAATACCAAGAAATACAGTAGATTTTCCATCCTGTTGAAGTGTTTTTCATAGAGACTGATTTCCTGCCTAGAAGGCAGAAGCTCTAGAAGAACTACAAAGATACACTTCTGATGTGTTCATCACTGGGTAAAGTTCTCCTGCCTGTTCTAATACTACCAGATTTAGATGATCTTTCCTCATCTTAACAGATGGAATAGTTGAAATAGAAATGGAGCCTAATCAAAAGCACTTAACCACAATTCTCAAGCTTTGGGGAAGTGCAGAAATACCCACTGGGTAAAAAATGGCCACTGCAGGGGCTACAGCTTCAAAGAAATGGAGGAGATTCTCCCTTATCACAAAACAACACTCAAATTTGAGGTGGTATTCATCAAGACATAATTCTTCTTGGGATGAAAGCTTTCCATTAGAAAATCATCACTCTTGAATTCCTTCTGACTACCTCCATCTAAATTATTGTCCTAAATGCAAAGGTCCTTCATCCATATCAGATGCATGGCCCCTTAGAGCACCTTTTTCTGTGCTAATATCTGTCATTTGTGGATGGTGCCACAGAAAACATGTAAATGATCTTTTTTTAAGGAATGTCCACTTTCCAAGAGCAAACATTCCTGTCACTGTCTCTTCCTCAGATTCTTTGAAATCATGAAGTTGGTCTGTTTATATTAAGGTTTGTTTAACAGACACTATGCTGGCAGAGTGCTACCCATTTAAATAATCTGGATGACTTCAGGTCATGTCCCTTGTTGAAAAGGAGTAGGTCCAGAAAAATTTGGTTTAGAACAGCATTTCATTTGACTGAGTTCAACTAGTCAGTTTTCCTTTAAGCCATATATAATTCATTTATTGATGAGAGAGCTGGTCATGTTTTCTCTTTCTCCTGGTAGACTAAATTAGGGTTTTTTTCTTCCCAAGTTGAGTCTGTCCATTTTTTACCCGTTGGTGTTACTGGAGAGTGAAAACCTCCCTATCCTTGTCCCAGTTAAGGAGCCTTTGGGTAGATTTTCTCTTCCCTGTTCCACAGTGGGGGTTGGGGGTGAGCGAGCAGAGGTCTGGCTGATAAACCATGACACCACACTGTGCAAATACACTGTAAGAAGCTCTGAAAAAGAATTTAGATTGTAAGTAACTGCAACACAATGGAGACAATTAGGTAGAAAACAATGCTACCTATAACAGGAGTGGTACACAGTAGGGGGGCAGTGTATCTAGAGCTAATTTAGCCTTTGCTTAATGCTATTTTTATTGCTTGCTTGTTCACAGACACCAGGGTCTGACGTACATCATGAGGATTTACTCCAAAGGTAACAAGAATTGTTAGCATTTGATAAACATCATGGTTCTAATTTATACAGTATCATAGTGCAGGAATTAGACCCAAGTGATTTTTATTATTGTTTTCTAGAGAGGAGGAGAAAGCCTATGTAAAGTGTAAATGTTCCTGAGACACTGGATTCTTCCCAATCCTTAGTTAACAGAAATTCTTTGTGCTTATGCAAGATATGGAACTACCTTAGAGTTTCAATAACCTTAAGAATCCTAGGTAGAAAATATTATCATCCACTAGTAAGAAAACAGCAGAGATTTATCAAAGCAAAGAAAGAACACAGGAATCCTGATATCCTGTCTTCTTCCTGAATGAATCCTGGTGTTTCATGGGCAATCCTTACCCTATTTTCTTCCCTCATGCCCCCTTACCAGATCTAAATCAATGAGTGCACATATGGCTAAACCTTATAGATGCAAGTCTGTGTATCTCTTTTGAATCATTGCATTCTGGATGAGGATTTGGCTTTGCACAGACAAACATTACAAGATATTTTTTTTTTTAAATGGCTATAGAAACAGCCATGTCCACTCACGTGGGTGCACACAGAGAGATTCCTGTATTTCTCCTACATGTGCATAAGCACAATTGCTGTAACATAGAAAGTGTCAAAAGACAAAAACTTGAGATCCAAGACTGTGTTCTTACTCAGCAGTATTTGATGACAGAAAGGGAAAGGCCCCATTCTTATTTTCAGCAGCTGCTCTGCGCTATAGCACAGCTAATAAGAAAATGAGGTTATGCCGTAGTATAATTTTTCTCTGAGAAACAGAATAACAGCAACTTCCTCTTTTCTCTTTCCTTCCTGTAGCACAGGAAAGAGCCTCCTTGAAGTAAGCGTGGAAACTTTAGCAGGTGTGTTTTGCTGTCACAGTGAAAACTGATTGAGCAGCAGCCTGGCAGGAGTTGCAGTGTTTTGCTGTGTGGCAGGGAGGATGCTGCAGAAGCACACGGGAGGGGTTGGGTGTAAGTGAAGCCTGAGGGGATGGTGTGCTCAGGAGCACATGAGTGCAGCCAAGCTGGGTTATCTGTGCTGCCTTTAAAGAGGCCATCTGGGTAGACAAAATGTTGTGAAGAAGTGGTGGTGTAGACTTGTAAGAGTCTTGCGTGCCAAACAGCATGTTTTTGGGCATGCTACCACCATCCCTGCTGGTGTATGCTGGCTGTCCGTGTTAGCCCAGTGAACTCTTGTCTTGAGTTTGCCTGTCCAGTACTCCTTCTGCTGCCATGTGTTCAGGATTTACACGGGGGCTGCTATAATACCACCACGGTGGTGAATTCATCATCCACCAGCTGGCTCTGAAGGCAGCCTTGGCTTGCTTGAAGGATGTTGCAAATTAAACCTTCAGTTCTACTGAAATCCTTAGTTGGGTAGTGCATAGCCCCAGGGTCCTTCTCCTTCAAATCTTATTCCTATCATCTTAATGTCACCTCTGCTTCCCTGTGAAATGGATTTAAAACCTGGCAACTCCTCACTGCTTCAGTAGGCTGTCTCTGGGTAGCCCTTCCCAGTAGCTTCATTTATAAAACTGCCTGTATTTCATTCCACCTACACTACTTGTGGGTGACATGAGAGGTGGGAATGGAGGTTTCTGACCTGAATCTGGTCACAAATTTGGGAAGCAAACCTCCACTTCAGAAGGTGAGGAGCGAAACCAGCAAGAACAGCTGCAGAGGGGCTCAAGCATAACAATAATTCTTCCTAAGGATCCTCAGACCTTACATTTTCTGGCTGTTGTGGTTCTGATGTGTTTATGGTGAAACTTCAGAATAGCAGTCCCTTGCATGCAGACATCACCTAACTTGTGCGTGTCATTCAGCTCTCATTAGCAGTTTTAATCCTGGGGTCCTACACCAGTCTCCTCCACCTGGCACAAAGGGAGCGACATCAGACAGTCAAGCTGTGTAAGTCTGGGGTCTTTTTGGCTGAGCAGTTTGTTTACAGCTGGAAAGGTGAACTTTTCATGAAGCCTTTAATGCTGGAGCACTTCACAGAACTTCACCCTGTCACTTGTTACAAGCAGGAGGAACAAAGCAGATTGTGCACTTCGAGATCTGGATCACCTAATTTAACAACAGGTCTCTCTATAGAGCTGGAAAAAATATTGAGGCTCAAATAGAATTGGAAGTGTGCCTACCAGCCTGCATCTGCTATTTTCATCTAAGTGCACATTCCTGAAAGTGAGCGAATCACCCCAGGCTCACTGTGTAGCACAGACAACTATCTAATCTTAACACATTTAGGACAGAAAATATTAATCCCATCTGAAATCTCAAATGTTGATTTATTTAATGGAAAAATCAGCCAAAGCTTTACCTTTACAGTTCATAGTTTCTCTTTTCTGCATTTCAGAGACCTCCTGCATCAAGCTGAAGAAATAGTGCATCTCATGAAAGAGAATCAGGTTTGTTTAAAGCACAGGACAATTCAGAGAGCATGATGCTAAGCAGAAATGTGACTAAATAGTCTAAACAGCACTCAAAAATCTCTTCAAAATAGCAAAAGGTGTTTCTGGAGGTTAACAGACTTTGGTCTTTCTGTTGCAAATAAGAATCAATTCCATGCCTTTCAAGTAGAGAGTTTTGTTCTTTAAAGTATCCCACTTGGTTTATGTTTGCCTTAGTGGCTGGAGAGCTTTGTAGGGAAGCCAATATGTTTGTTTTCTATTGGTTAAGGATGTGAGACCTTTGCTAGCTGTACTCTAATGGTGCCAGTGTTTCTGAGAAGCCAATGCAAAATAATAATTTTCAGTATTTGTGTCTTCAGTTTCCTTTTGGTCTTTTAAGATCATATTTTCCAAAAGGATAGTAAAGATAGTTATGCTTTATTGATGTCAGTGGTTGACAGAGTGGTGAGAGCTTCAATTATCATTTACGTCTGAGTGCTTCATAAATCCCAGCCCGTAGTTTACACATTCATTTTTCTTCTATTCTCAACCCTAAGGCATGTTGTTTTGTAAAATAGTCTTAACATAATGGGAAAATATAATTGCCAAGTTGGTTCTGTCCTTGCCTCTTTGCTCTACAGGGAGCCCATCAATCTGTTTGTGTGTGGATTTTTCATACAGTTTGTGGAACTGAGTGATTCTCACCAGTAGTCCTCAGGACTGGCCAGAACTTCTGAATAAACAGTACAGCTGAGCAGGGCTCTAGCTCTCAGATTTTTGCTCTGGTCTTCATCCCACTAGTGTGATCCAGTCTCAGCAGTTCAGAAAATTTAGCCCTCTCAGCAAGAAGCAGCATCAATCCCTGTACTAAGTAAGTTGCACGTGCTTATCTTCTCCAGCAGACTCTCCAATGCCAGCAGCAATTTCTGTCTCTAACCTGAGCTTTTTAAAGGAGTGCATTCAGCTTTAATTGCAGCATTTGCTCCTAAGCATCCATTTTGCTCTCTCCTCTTGAGGAAAGCTGGATGGTTTGTCCAGCAGAGGTGATCAGAGTAGCCAGGGTTAGGTCATGATCTAGTACTTGGTCTTGCTGATTTAAAGACATAGCAAATCTTGTGTGAGAAAGGAGAACAGCAAATAGGCCTCTTATTGTATTATTATTATAATCCCTTCATTTTTTTTTTCTCCCAGATGATGGACTTCCAAAATGACTGGAAACTGATCACAGTTTATTTTAGTGCTGAAAGCCCATGCTCTTGCTGTGCCTCCACACAACTGGTAAGTTGTCCAGGCATGCTTTAGCAGTCAAGTCCAGGGGTTAGAACACTTTCCTAAGCTCTGCTCTTTGCCATGGTGAAGCAAAGCAGTACAGAAGTAGTTCCACAATTTTTCTTAGTGCTGGTTAAAGCTGAACCCAAAGTACAGCTATTGTTGGTAACATTTCAGTACAAAGCTCAACACATGGGGTTTGTGACTTTTGGCAAATTGATAATTATGGTTTTTTCCTACTATTTTTGATGGCATTTCTCATCTCATTTACAGAAGAACTGTGTATTGGACAACCTGGAAAAACTTAAAGCTGTCTTGGATTTTTTGCATAAAAAAGTAAGATTCATTTATCAACTTGAATGCCAGATTTTTCCAGTCTCCTTTACTGGACGAGGGTTTGTACCACTGTTCAGTTGACTTAGAACATCAATCTCATTGACTTCAATCCACTGGCTTCATTCCTTGTCCATTCATTCTTTTTAAAAGCTGATGCATGCAAACAGAAAGTATGGACAGGTAACTGCCCTGATTTGCATCACAAGCTGATGAACCACTCAGTCTTTGGTTTTTTGTAAGCAATTTCTATTAAAAGTGGAGTACAACAGTCTAGGATGAAAGCCATTTGTATTTACCAGAGCTGTTTTTGAAAATAATTGACATCTAATTACTGGATGTGTGGAGCTTCCTGGGCAGCATACAGGCTGTTAACTACTTGATGACTTTTATGGACCAGAGAAAATGCCCACTAAAAATATGTAGAATGGATCTTTTTTTCCTATTTTATGTGTTTATTTTAAGATCTCAGCATTTCTAAAGGTTTCCTAGTTGGCTGAGCTAAGATTTAACTGCTTATCTAGATAGTTTCAGGGAAATGCTCTGCACTGAGTCATATGAATAGTAGATTACCTGCAGATATATCACTACTAGAGCACACTATTAACTGTTTATCTGAAGTATTTCAATAGCATCTTCCAAGGATTTTGTTTTACTGGATTCAAGGTCAAAAGGCTATCTAAACCCACTGCAGCTTGACTGGATGAGGTCACAACCATGTCTTTTTCTCAGACTAACTTTGACAAATGTTGAGTACAGCTCAAGTCCCACCTATGCATTCTCTTCATATTCTCTCCACTATTATTTCCAGAATCTGTTTATGTGAATTGTAAAAATGAAATATTAAATGGCTATAGTAAATGAAATGCTGCTTTCTGCTTGGGGGGGAGATGAGATGAGATGCATGAGTGCTTAAGCACTCACACAGGATGTTTCAGCCCCAGCTTTGCATTGTTAGATTGCCACAAAACTGGTAGTTCCTAGTTCATTTCAGGTCAATTTAGCTGGCTGGTGGCCACTTTGGTTATGTAAAATTAATTGCTAGGTCTCAGTCAAGAAGTCATGGTCACAAGTACTTCATGAATGATGTTCAGCATTATTCTAGATGGCAGACATAGGACTATGGTTCAGTATGTTACTGGCAAAGACTTAGATCATTAATTTTATGCAAGCAGACTCCCTGGCCAGAGGTAACTTATGTGAAGCTGTAGATGTAATTTACCATTAGTGCTACTTGCTGATCTTTAATTGCAAATATAATGTGATGAATTTTTATTTTATGACTGCAGGTTCCCAAGGCCTTCGTAAATCTGGTGGATTCCACTGAACTTGCAACTTTCTCTCTCACATACCAAGATTACAATAGTGCCAGGTAACACAGTTTCCTTTGAATTCTTGACACTGTCTCCCACTAGTGTGGGACACATAACTATGTGAACATATCAACTTTATATTTGAGGCAGAGTTTTCTGAACAGTTTTTCTGCACTTAATAAGAAAGCATGTCATAGATTCTAGGTCTCCACTTTGTTTCTGATAAACTCTTTGTCCAGGGCATATTTTTATCAGGAATAATATGTGCTTTTAATCCTGCCAAGTTTAAATATTGCACAGTGTTTGTGTGGGATTGACCCTGGTCAGCAGCCAGCCTCTTGCTCACTTTCCCCTTTTACCACCCCTGAGCGGGACAGGGGAGAGACTAAGGAGCAGCAAGAAAAATCATGAGATGAAGGCAGTTTAACAGATGAAAGAAAGACAGAGGAAATAATTTATGCAAATGTAATCACCCACCACCTCCCATGAGTGAGGCTGTGTCCAGCCAGTCTGCAAGTAACAGTTACCTTGGAAGCTAAAAGCCCTCTTCTTCTTCCTCTACCTTAGTTTTCATTGCTGAACATGATGTTACATGTGTTTTTTAACCTGGAAAACTACAGGCCCATCAGCCTGACCTCAGTGCCTGGCAGGGTTATGGAACAGATCATCCTCAGTGCAATCACACAGCACCTGCAGGATGGGCAAGGGATCAGACCCAGCCAGCACGGGTTTAGGAAGGGCAGGTCCTGTCTGACCAACCTGATCTCCTTTTATGATCGGGTGACCCGCCTGGTGGATGAGGGGAAGGCTGTGGATGTGGTCTACCTGGACTTCAGCAAGGCCTTTGACACCGTCTCCTACAGCATTCCCCTGAAAAAGCTGTCAGCCCACAGCTTGGACAGGGGCACTCTGTGCTGGGTTAGGAACTGGCTGGAGGGCCGGGCCCAGAGAGTGGTGCTGAACGGTGCTGATCCAGTTGGCGGCCGGTCACTAGTGGTGTCCCCCAGGGATCAGTGTTGGGCCCAGTTCTGTTTAATATCTTCCTTGATGATTTAGATGAGGGGATTGAGTCCATCATCAGCAAATTTGCAGATGACACTAAGCTGGGGGGGGGGAGTGTCGATCATCTGGAAGGCAGGAGGGCTCTGCAGAGGGACCTGGAGAGGTTGGAGAGTTGGGCTGATTCCAATGGGATGAGGTTCAACAAGACCAAGTGCCGGGTCCTGCACTTTGGCCACAACGACCCCAAAGCTCTTTGTAAGTTTAAGTTTCCAGGTGTCAATATTCACAAATGGAATAACCAGCCTTTAACTGCATTGTTAGGCTATGTGAAAAATACTGCTCGAGCTTGAGGGATGGTAGGATGGAGATCATCCAACTTCTCAGTCCCTTATATTAATTGCATGCCTAGATATTTTCATCCATCTCCCTCTCTCAGTACCTCATAACAAAAGTGTGAGTAGCTAATGTCCCAATTTAGTATGGAGTAGGAGTGTGCACATGGACAGTTATGATGGAGTAGTTTACAGCTCATGAGATTATACTCCATCTTACTCCACAGTAATTTTTTTCCCTTTGCCTGTGGCATAAGACACCATATGTACTAATATAGTCATCCCAAAGTGTTTCACAAGCTTTGCATGTGTACAACCCGGGAGACATTCCATCAGTCAAGGAAGGAATCTGGCTGCTGCTAAACAAGTGTGTGCAGGGAAGTTTTCCTTGTCAAAAGCAATGGCATGGAACATTTCAGCTTATTTTTTCTGCACAGGCACTGAGGGGAAAAATATGAGATAGGTAGATGAGAGGTAGAAAAGATGAATTTAGGAGTATGGGCCTTGTCATATACTGAGGGCATTAAAAAATTAAACTAAATAGTTCTGATTTTTTTTTTCTCTAATCACTTCTACTTATATCTTCTTTTCAGCTTAAGCAAATTTCCTTTCCTTTTCTCAGCATGCTCTTGGAGCTGTGTTTATCTGGTTGAACAGTTCCAGCAGTCTGCAATCCTTGTACTTCAATGTTTGGTAAATTCCTGTGTTCATCTCAGCCTCAGGCCCAGATAGTCTCCTGGATAAGAGTGTTGGCATTTGGATACTTAGTTCTCATTTTGAACTGTGCTTTGAGAGGAAAACATAAGCCCATACTGAAAGATGAAATTTCAAGTGTGTAAGAGGAGAATAGTTGCTGGTGCAAGTTGTATGTGTGTTGTATGAGAGTCTTCTGTTAGGGGTGGGTACGATTCTGGTCCTGAGTTAGTATTTCTTTCACTCACCAGCAGTGATAAAAGCACCCAGAAAGCTCCCATTTTATATATCTAACTAAAAAGAGAGAGAGTTTGATCCCAGTAGGTACTTACTGCTTACATCTGCAAATGCCACAAAATGGTGTCTTGGATTCCAATCCATCCAGGCATTCTCAATTGAGTGTATTTTTGAGGGAACCAGAGTGATCTTAAGCAGCCTTACTGTCTACAGCCTTGGAAGAAGGTCCGAGTTCTCCAACTCCCTGCAGAAATACACAGTGTGCACATCTCTCCTTGCAAGTCAGAAATTTGACTGAAATAGGTTAGCTGCTTGACAGTGCCTGGCTATCCTCTAACATACATCAGCTTTTGCAGCATTGAGCTTCCATCCACATTTCTAGATTTGTCTTGTTGCCAAATTCTAAGGCAGAAATTCCGGTGAAAATATTCTCAGTGTGTTCAATTTTCTTATGTGACTACAGGAGAGGGAAGTGTTTCAAAACTATTGCAGCTTCTGTTTTAAGCCTGAGCATGCTTTCTAGCTTGTGAGACCCTGTGCTAGTCCAAGTCTGGAATATTTGTTATCTGAATAGTCTTCAAGAAAAACAGAAAAAATCCAAATCTCTGGACATGGAATATATATCATTCTACATTAATATAAAAATTTTTGATCTTCCATGTAGTTTTCTCTCTGTATACAATGATTTAGTCTTCAATATGTATTTGTTGTACTATCTGACTTGTTTATCAAAAACTCATATCTTTTACATTTTTGATTCTTTTCTGCAGAAATCAGTGCAGCTGTTTTGATGAATGCTCCGTATTAGATAATAACATATTGAGGTGGTCCTATCAGGTATGGCTGTTGTTTGTCTTTCCTATTTCTAGACATGAATATTCATTTTCTAGATTGGACTGAAGTGAGGAGTTAAGGGAGGAATAGCAGTGAGGAAATTGAAGAAGTTGAAGATTTTTCATATCATGTTGTGTCATATCAAATAAATAATCCATCTTGTCCAGTAATCTGACACATGATTAGGAGACAGAAACTCTCTGTTATGACAAAGACATAGTGTTGGAATTCCTTTTAAAAAAGGCAGGGGGGAATAAGAATGACATTTCGTTGCCTCACTAACCTTGCTTCTTTTTGGAAGAAAATTATGGTAAGTTGGTGTGGGTTTCTCACAGCTACAAGGAGTTTCTAATTAAGAAGATTTTGTTAAACTACAGTCTTTGTTCTAGATTAAAAATAAATCATTATTTTTGTTTATTAGGCATGGCAATAATTTCATTTCACTTTAAGGCCCTGACGAATTGCACATGCATTGCACTCTCTACCTGATAATAGTAATTTGATTAAATGGTTGTCTGTTCAGGATGCTTGGGAAAAACTGCTCAAGTCTGAGAGGTATGATCAAAAGGATGACTTCACTGTTGTTCTTCAGCCTTCTCTCCAAGAAAGAAATCTACTGCTCAGACCAGTGAGTAAAGTTGAATTTCTCCATCCTTTCTCAGCTTTATTTGCTGAAATTGAGTGCAATATTCAGGTGGCTCTTTCCTGTCTAGGCTGTGTGTAGTGCCAGAAGACCAGGGCAGTTAAGCGCATGCAGAACACACCTCAGGATCAGACACAGAAGTCCTGAGAGCAGAGCTTCCTTTGGACAATTTCAGTCAGAAATCCTGTTTTGTTTTGGTTTTCTATTTTTAATTTTATTTTAATTTTAATGCTGTGTTCCTTGGAGAAACCAAGTTGTAGCATCTCTGTAGATTAGGGCACAAGTGTCTGGAAACTGACAGTTTTTCCATATCTTTGCATTCATCAGCTTGTTCATCCCTGATTACATTCATGTGTGTTTGGAAACAAAGACAAAAAGAGGATAATGAGAAATATTTAAAAACAGATAGTGGGGGGCGGGAAAAAAAAAGGTCTTAAAGCTCCATTGGAAAAGAGTTACCTTCTAAAAATGAGATGAATGCAATCTGGGAACCTGGGAATTAATTTTGTCTGGATTTTGTATTTGGCATCGCCAACAGAGAATGAATATAGATAGGGTTGCCTGGGATGTCAGACATGATTTTACAGCAGGTGCTCTGTAACAAAAAGTTCAAAGGTCAAGGTTGTCTGTGACCTGGCAATGAAGAGGAAAGAGTGCTTACTAGATGATGGTTCTCTAAGAGCAAGGTATCAAAATCTAACATGAAACTTTAGGTTATAATCCATTAAATAAGTTGGTTATTTAACACACTTAAATAACAGCTCCCTGAGTGTGTGGTATTTCCATTGCTCACCTCAGCTCAGTATCAGATTAAAATGGGACATGGAGAAGAAATTTGTTTCACAGGAAGGTTGGGGTCTTCCTTGTTGTGAATTCTTCCTTTGCTGCTGGGTCCTCTCATGCCAGGATTGCTTTGTCCATAGTTGGCCCATATGCAGATAACAGCCTTTTAACTTTCATGGAATTCCTTTTTCTCTTGGAAAATTGCTCTGTCTTTGCCTAAGATGCCATCTTATGTCACTGGTGTATTCTTTATTTCTTCCAATTTGTGGTACTACAAATGTGCAGACCACCCATATGCAATCTTTCAAACTCTTCCAGCAGTCACTTGGATTTAAAAATACACAAGATCTCCTAAGACAAATTCTTCATGCTTCCATACTTAAATGCATCTAAGTGCTGGTTAGCAGCGTTCTTTATTTCAAATGATTCATGTGATCACAGCTGCATGGCTCCCTGATCTCCTATACATCACTGCTGTGATTGTGTTTTGCTGCTGCTGCTCTTGTCCTGTTGGTGTGCACTGCTACCTTACAGCAGTAAGTACAGCAATTAGGGTTAGAAGAACAACATCTGTTCTGTCTTAACACTCTACAGCAGTTAACAAGATCAGCAACAAGTGGCTTAATGAGACTACCAGAGCTTGATATTCTTGTGTTTAAGAATATTATTTTATAGAATGAGACGTTTTGTGGCTGAATGTCTCATCTTTTCATATTCTTAAGCTTTTCCTCATGGTCAAAATGCTTTCTCTTTCAGGGCAAGGATGGTTTCAATACCACATTGAAGACACACATAGAAACTCTGGAGGATTGTATTTTCATGACTGTTGGCCTCTGGAACAACATGGTGAGCAGTACCACAGATGCAGTTATTTGCTGGATTTAGTGAGGACGCTTGGTAGCAGCTCCACACTGGACAAACTTTGAGTAGCAAGTAGGGGAGGGGAAGGAAGAATACAGGAAAGGAACATCTCATGAATGCCATTCTCATCTATGAGGAGGGACTGCTCTGTAATAATGCTAAATGCCCTACACTCCTGAGACAAATCTCTTGGCTGTTCTGGGTCTGCTGCTTACTGTCAAGAGCTTTTTAGAAAGGTTTCAAAAGTAGCCTTTTGGGAGGTCACAGGAAGTAAGTGCTCTGTCCCAGACCCTTCTTTTGCTAATCTCACCTCTGTGACAGAGTGGCACAGTGACAAACTGAGGCTTTTCCTAGTGTGAGAATATAGCAATTGTACTCTTCTGTTTCCCCTGTCCTGTATCCATCCCCCTCTTTACTAATGAGCCTCATAAGGCTGACTCCTCCGTAACCATCATCCTTCTGCTGCTGTTGCTCATGCTAGAAAGGCTACAGACAGTCTTAAAGAGCTCCTATTACCTCCTTGAAAAATGGGTCTCCTACCCATCTGAGGAAAGCCAGCAAATGATGCCTTCTAATGGGAGTGAGAGTGTGTGAGGGAAACATGGACTCTGAGCCACTCAAGCTTGAACACAATGACCAGTTCTGTAGGTGGCTGCTTCCTGCTACAGGCACACAGCTTTTGTGAGCATGACTGAGAGGATGTATGTACAGGTGGAAGGGTTTGCCTTTTAAAATTGATGATGGGGGTAAGTAAAGGAACAGGAGTTGCTTTTCAACCTGAAAGAGACAAAAAAGTAGGCACATGGTTTTGGTCTCGCCAGAGCAAAGTCGGATGTTGCTGTTAGTGCATATCATGTTTGGATGTGCCCTAATATCAGTTATTTTGTATAAGATACTGAATTTACTATTCCCTCTGACTCATAAACTTCCAAAGTTTTCTGCTTTTTTTCCTAATAACTTTTTTTAGCACATATAATTTTTTTATTATTATTTTTTGTAATTAAAAAGAACCTGCAATGGCCAATTAATTTAAAGACAAACGACTTAATTTTTTGACTTGTTTTACAGTCCACATGTTCATAAGATTTTCATTTGAGAGCAACTGCTATTCCTGTGTCAGTCCAAATTATCCTAGACATGAAGATAAAAAACCCCTTTGCTGCAACCATCCTTTCTTTAATAAATCACATTTAAAAATCCATGCAGATTGGCACATTGTTGTTTACTTTTATGCTAATTCTGGCACTATAATACTGCTGTAGCCCTGATAATTTAAAGAAGCAGGATTTGCAGGAGAAGGCTTTTATTCAACCAGGTGATACAGCTAGAAAAATACTGCAATTGTTCTGATTAAAGATGTTATTTTTCGTTAAAGTTAGTAGGACTTGAGTTGTTTAGTAGGAGCCAAAGAGTTAAAATCTGATCAGGTCTAACCTTGGAACAAACATGTTGCATCCAGTTATCTACTTTGCTGTTATCTGTGACATTACCCATGATGATGTCAAAGTTCCTTTCTCAGTTCATCTATCATAAAATAGATGCCGTGATAAGATCCACCTTGGTTTTGTCTTTGTTTTGCCTTGGCCTCACTAGACCATTAGTTTCACGAGTCAAATGAGCAAAGCAGGCACCAAAAACTCAAATTCATGATATGTGAATTAAACATTCTCTCTGTTTCTGGCAATACTCTGTTAAGAAACTCGGCAAGTCATTTTAATTGACTATATCTTGGTGTCCCCATTTGTGCTGGAGATATTTAGCTAGGTCACACAATTACCATTACTTAAACATGATCTGTAAGACATCAGAAAGTGGTGGTGTCTCCTTACTTGGCTTTTTAGATTTCAGTTTTTGCAGAATGCCAGTACTAGGCATCTTGAATGTGGCCATTCTGAACAGCTACATTGCCTCCTTCAAATCCAGGCTCTATAGAAGAATATTTCTCTTTTGAAGTTTACTAGCTCATGCAAACACACTCAAATGACCCAGTAATGATTTCTCTTTCCTGCCCTCTCAAATTTTTACATTTAGATTGCAACAAAATCCTTTGGCCTTCCTCCTTTTTTTTGTGTCCATGTTTTCTCCTTTTCTACATAGACTTTATTTTGTCTCCTGGTCACTGTCCTTCAGCATCCCACTCTTTGATGTGTTACTCTATTCTTGTTGCTTCAGCTGCTAGGAGCATTTTGAGAGAACAGCAGAGGTGAAGAAGTAGAAGCAAAATGAAGTGGTACTTTTAAAGATGGCTGTTAGGGCCAGCTACCTCATCTTGGGCAGAGAACATGCTGGGCATGGTAATTAAGCCAGGTAATTGTCATAAAAGAGAGAAATACCAACTTTACTTTATTTCAGTGTCTTTCCTCAGGGTAAGTTCATCCCTCTAGTGGGGGGATAGCCTAGGTGAGCTGGAGGAAGAGCAAAATGTGGCAAAATAACATCTTGCTATTGGTCTACAGTAGTGTTCCCCTCACAACTCCTTTTCCCTTCTGTTTTGCTGCCTCCTCTTGGATTTAGTGGACTTTTCTTACTACAGCTGGCAGTCATCAGAAAGACACCTCTCTGGGTAGGTTCCTTACCTGCCTGTGGTGGTAGTCTGCCATGATGTAAAAGCAAATGACATGAAAGATGCTTTCAGTGTAAAGCACACTGGCAGGTAAAGGTCACTCTAGTTCTACTGGAAGGTCAGGTAATAGTTTATGCTGACTGCCTTAAAAACAAATCAACTCCAGTGCAGTATTGGGAACTGATAGGACATCAGCCTCATGATTTGTTGAGCAGCAAACACAGCAGAATGAGGACATTCCCAAGATCTGAAACCTTGATTTTGAGTATTGGTACCAGTCTCTGTCTTGGAATGATTACCTGCTTATTGGGCAAAGGGCAAAACCTTGAAAATCTAGTGGCAACCAACAGATGGACTGCTCTCCAGTCTGGCTGAGAAGAAGCTGAGCTAGCAGTTGCTAAGGACTTGTCCTAGGCATGGCTGGATATTTTACCAAAACATTTATAGCTGTCTAGAAGTAATTCTATTCATATATTGAAACACATCAGAGAACAATCAGCAAAATGACACTGGGTAACTAGGAAAAGCTGTGAGAGGTTGGTTGTTTACTTGGACAGCTTTGATGTTTACCATATAGAGTCTGATTGATCAGTTTTGACAAATGCCTACAATTTTACCTCTGGAAACATATGGGGGGGTAAGGGTCCTTTCATCTGTATAAAAATCTTTGACAAGAAGCTCTTGCATTTGGGATTCTCCTTTGTAACACAAAAGGCCACAAAAAAACCTATCCTGCAATCGAGACAAGCTCAAATCAGGCAAGGACCTGAATGAGAATAGCACTTCAGGAGTCTGTCCCTGCCTTTTTTCTGTGTTCAGGGGTTTGTGCTGATTTTGAAACTGCTGCAGTGGCAGAGCAGACTTGCACACTAACCATCCTGCACAACAAATGTGCTAGAATTCAGGGGACATTTTGGCTGACCACAAGGCAGACTTGGTGCCTGATTTGCTGACCTCAGGATGTTGCAGCTCCTCTGCATGGGAGCTGTCATTCTCTGCTGGTAGAACAGTGTCTCTGAGCCATCTGGAATGAATTGCCTCCTGTAGAAATTAGTTCTCATCACCCACCTCCCAACAACATACAACTGCCTATTGCTTATTTGAGATTCATTCCTAGCCAAGAAATATCATCATTGTTCCATGTTCTGTGAGATCATTCTGTGCTGGAATAAGAATACTTCCTTTTAAGAATGTCCTTAAATAGCTACTTTGTTTTGTCCTAGGAGAATGGGACAGTACCAGTTTTCAATATATCTTTTCTCTGAGTTTTGTTATTTTGCATGTTTCAGGGGCATTCCTTTTATTCCTATCTCTCTCTATAAAAAAAAAAAAAAAAAAAAAAAAAGAAAAGCAAACTCTGTTTCTTCAAATGCTTCTTTGAAAGACTATTTTGCTTTGTAAACCTCCTTTCTATTACTCTAAATTTTTCCATTATTTTCATTGAGGAAACTACCAAATCTGAATATAACATTCCTGCACAGAATGTATTTATGACTTCAAGCCCATTACTGCTGTATTTTTTGGTGCCTTTCACCCCATTTCTTCTGTAGTCTGCTGGTTCTGGCAGAAGATTGACTGAGGAATCTAAAACAGTGGCCAACCCCTTTGAGTGTGACTGCATTTTCATTAGCACCCAGCAAGGTGCCTGAACAGATGAACTAATTCTTTGTAGTACTCACCACTTCATGCTGTCAGTATTGAGTTTTGAGTCAGTATTGAGTATCATTCCACAATTTTCCATTAACAGCAATCCCTTTTCCATCTTGTTAGAAGATGACCAACATATATAAGTATTGTCAAGCCTCTGTGCACAGTTGAAGTGTACCTTTTCATGTTATCTAACAGGTATGAAAATGTAGATAAGGAAACATTCTGGTAGATGGAATAAATTAGGAAGCTGTTAGTTGCACAGGCTACCGCCACCAAAGGACTGGTGCATGACCTTAATGTGTTCTGACTTGGCTGCAAAATGAATTTGTAGCAGAGGAAACACATAAAGATAGTACTCGTAAGACAGTGGGAAAAAAGTTAATGCAAAGTGAACGCGTCGCCAAATTGTAGATTTTTAGTTTTCTGTTTATACTAGGGATTTTGCACTTTCTGAGGTAAAGTGATGCAAATTTACCCAAGTCTTCAGTCTATAATCTGAGTCAAAGCTGTGTTTTCCAAGGACTTTCAGTAATACGATTTTTTATTTTAAAATTTCAATCTACTCCAGAGTTACTTTTCTTCTGATACAAAACCCTTTAGTTTCTTTATACTTATATATAAGTATTTATATAAGCTATTAACTGTAGAAATCTGTAGAAATCTCAGGTGTGCCTTTCTCATATAATCATAAGAATGGTCTCATAACCTAGGAGAGGACAAAAAAAGTGTGGTGGATGAGGCCTGTGAGGACAGGCAGACTGCTGAGAAGTTGTTACCTGACAGTGAGCTGTAGGAACACAGCTTTTTTACTTTCTCACACTCGTCCCAGATGGGAATTAAAACTGGCTTGAAAATCTCAATGAAGCTTAAAGTGCATACTGTAAGGGGGGAAAACTAATAATGAAGGTGATTTAAACTATGCTTTTCTAGACCATCTCCACAGGTACTGTGGTTGAGCTGATAAATGGTGACTTGATGGCAAGCAGTTGATTACTGTGAAATGAGATCAGTGGCTTGTGGGGAAAACCTTTATAGGGTCAGCATTCCTGAGAGCAGAGTTAATGTGTGGGTGATTGTTTCAATGATGGTGTGAAGACAATCTGTGTGAGAGGCCCTGTTTTCAGTACCTTGCTTTTGTAGGTATACACCTGGTATGTTAGGCATAGATAAATACTTATCAGAAACAAAACAAATTTTTAAATATACTTGGGGACCTGATGAAAAACTTCAGGAACTAGAGCCTTTGTATTGCTGTTTCCCTCCTTTCCCTCCCCCACAGAGCAAATGTAAAATTCCTCTGTTCTCACCCTTTCCAGATGGAGCCAGTTGGATGGAAGCAGCCTTACAATTTCACAAAAATACTTCAGGTCCGGTGTCCATCACAGGTAATGGGGTTTCCTTATAACTGAGATTTTATTTGCTATTTGTAGAATTTCCAAGTTTTCAAATACTGTTGTTATCTTCTGAATTTCTTGGGAATGTGCACTTAACCAAAATATTGCACTGCTAAAACTTCAGTGTTTTTTAAGTTCAATGACATAGACACTTCATTTTATAAAGATGAGATTCTGAAAAGGAGAAATTTGTACAAAACTTAGTCAAATCATCTTACTGTGTGAGATATTTTTTCTTCAAAACATAACTAGCTAATCTGAATATAATAATTGTGGATATCGGGGATATAAGTATTATAGTCTGTGTCAGCAATAAAATTGAATCCTTGTATTTTATATAATTTAGCTTTTCTGTGATTTGACTCTCTCTGCTTACAGGTTTAATCATTTTATTCCCAGGAGCTGTCAATAGTCCAATAGTGTCTTCAGGCTCTCAAAGAACAAGTTCTTGAATATTTCTGCATTTAAACTCTGACTTAAATTTCATAGTGATAAAACATTACTGACATCCAAAAGCTTCACTAAACAGCAATTAAAGCATCAAAGAAATTATATTTCGTGTTTTGCTTGATGTTAGGCTTAAGGCTAACTATGCTGTGCCTAGAGCATAGAAGGTTTTAATTTTCAGGTCTAACCTGGTTTACTTCAGTAGTGCAATGTTAATTCAAAAATTCAGCTGTAAAGATTTTCTTCTCTTGGAAAATCTAGCCAGCAGACTTCAGCATCAGCTGTCTGTGTTTCCACCGGCGTTGGTAAATGTACTCTCTTCACTCTGCAGGAAAATCCATATTTGTTTACATATAGAAATAGTAACTACTCATCTTCCCTGGAGACATCAAACACCAAGGAAACATCTCAGGTATAGTAGGACTGTTTGCATCATGAGTACATTCCAGGGATTGGGGCAGCTGGGTGAGAGTGTGTTGCAGCCCAAGTAAACAATGCTGCCTGGGAAAACTAAATGTAAAGCTCCAGCTCTTTATTTCCATGCTTGGCTTAATAGTCAGATGCACATTTGCAGATTTTGTAGAGTGTGATTTAAGGCAGATGTTTGCCTAAACTAAGCCTTGCATTCACTGTTAAGAAACTTTTAAAACGTGGTAACAGTATTAATTTCCCTGGGATAAGAAGACAGTAAAAATGGGGCCATTAAGTCCTACTGTGGAAGAAACTAGATCAGATCAGCATGACACCACTGTGTGGGTCTGATTTCATCTCATTTATGCCTTACTAAAACTGAATAAAAATGATTTTTTCATTTTTTGTTTTTCTGAAATATTTGCAGATCTGGTGTGCTGTTTGGTACTCTAATTCTAAGCATAACTTAGAGCTGCTCTCAAGCAGTTAGAGGGAGGTGATAATGGTAATTTTCCTCTTGATGACCCAGAATACAGTTTCAAAGCCGTATCTGCACTCAAGATGGCCTATACCTCATTGGAATAGTTACACACATTTCTCCTCTCATTTTAATATAATTCCTACCTGTTTTATTATTTATCCAGGGTGTATAGACCTCCGCAGAGGGCAATGGTACCCACCACTCTGATTCTGGGTAGTAGCAATGGTTTAGGAGGCAAGACACTGTGTTATGTTTGTGGATTGTTTCTTTTAAAGTAAAAAACAAAAAACAACCAAACAAAAAACCAACCCAAAAACAACAAACCAAAGCTGGAGCAATGGGGCAACACACGCAAGTGTCTTTTCCTTAGGCAGGTTAAATTACTTAAGGAATTCTGTGAAGAGATTGGAAGTAAACACATATTCCTGACTCTTCTGCAATGGTCTGCTCTGGTAGACAGTCAGCCTTTACCAACAATAGACCTTGAAGATACTTCTGTCAGTAGGCCAAAAGAGGCAGGAGAACAAATCCCTGGATGCATGGAGAAGGCTGCATGTGGGGAAGACAGGCTCATGGCCTGATGGCAAAGGTACAGTTCTGTGCCGGGGTGTTCCAGGGATGTTCAAAAGATTTCTCACAAAAGGATGCAAGCTCACCTAGCTCAGAGTATGTGGGCGTAAGATGTTTCATAGCTGAACACAGCATGGCAGACAGGTTGAAATTACTGGGCTCCCTTGTCAGCAAGAGCCATGCTGCACTAATGTGACCATGCAACTTCTGAGAGGACTGAGATTGTGTCTGTCTTCACGGGGCAGTGAAGGCATGGCCTGAGGACAGGCTAGGTTGGGTAGATGTAAATAAAGCATGTGAAATTCATTAATATAATGTTCTGAGACATAAATGATTCATCATGACCAGAGTGTAGTGGGTCTGACGTGAAGTGTTGCCCTGTCTGCCTTTGCAGGAGAGAAGTTACGGAACAAATATTCCTTGTCTTGACCAGGATCCCTCTGATTCAGTTCCAGTTTCAGGTACACTCGTGCAATTTTGATTGTAGAGATCTTTTATTTGGTAACAGAAAGGGAACAGGAACTGGGTTTTGTTAGGAAAGGTACACTTTTCTTCTAAGCACTGCAGACTATTGACTGTAGCTTTCAAGATCCTTTGTGGAACAATTTAAGCAGTTGTATAGTAAGATGCAAATTTTCCCTCAAGGATGATGAAAGCTTACGCAACTGCACCTTTCATGTAGAAACTAAGAAGTGACAGTGGATAAGACAGGAGGTAGTTGTGTACTTCAGTTGCAGGGGTGATAAAACTATGCATGGAGGAGGGGCTCTTGCCAGTGCAGTCTGAGCTGTAAAGAGCCACAGAGATTCCTGGCAATGGGCGAGGTTTTTTCTTCCTTCGGAAGCTGCAGTTGTCCCAGAATTTCTACCCTATTCTGGCACCAGAGTTGTGCCAGTCATTTTCACTGCTTAAAAGGAATCTGATTAAGCACAGATGCAAGATGGAAAGCTTACTGCTTCCTTTGTCACTGTAGCTAATGCCCAGCTATAGTACAAAGAATGATTTCTGATTTGATGCCTGTCAGTGTCTTATTCTGAGCTGATGCTGACATGAATATTAAAGTAATGTCTTTGCAATATTTTGTGCTTATTCTAAGGAAAATTTCTGGTAACGATCACAATTTGAATTTTTCTTACTTTGCCTTTCCCCTTACACTATGTTTTTTATTATATTAGTTCATAATTTGAAACCAGCTGATATTCGGGTAATTGCTGCCCTGGGAGATTCAATCACAGTAAGTAAAGGTTACTGGTTAACCATCATTAAAACAAATAATGAAAAAGCTTTTATGAGTTTTTAACCTGAGAAGCAGAATACACACAGTTCAGCCCTGTTGAGCCAATCACATTTTTCACGTATTCTTTTCCTGACTCCACCTTGACTTGCTGGTAACCAGATCAGGAGTCTAACCTGAGTGTACAGTTCCCATTTAAAGTCCACAATGCCACAATAGGAAGAACTTCAAGATTAGATTGCATTGCAGCAAAACCAGCCTGCTAGAATTGACTTGCAACAATTGCTTTTCTTTATTGATTCTAGACAGCTCCCAAGGTACTCACCTTCAAATCTTAATAAGTAGTGTAAATAGAAAGAACAAACTCTGCAGCTAATTGTGTGCGTGTATATATAAGTATATATATATATATAATATGATATATATAGATATGATCATACCAAAGCCTAAAAAGCCATGTCTATTTATACTAACTAAATATTTGTGTAAAATTGCAATAGATCATCAGGTGTGTCTTGACAATTTTTTTTAGCACTATTCCTGGAACTGTGTAAACTTGTTACCCCTAGTCTGGCTGTAATTCTCCAGTCAGTGATGAGTGCTTCACAGCTCATATCATAATTCACGTTTCTTATGTGTTCTGTGCTAATTACCACATTAAATCCTTGTAGTCTCCTTTCCTGGGAAAACTGAAAGAGGGAAGACATAGAATTCACTGTACCACTTTTTAATGTGTGGAACATTATTATAAATTATTCATTCAGGACCATTGCTATATTATTTATTCCTTGTGTATATTTAGAATTATATGAATATTTAGAACATTCTCACCCAATTTTTCCCCACTTGATCTAATCACGAAGTTGATAGAAGAGTCTAATTCACTGAAGCAGAGTTAAAATACCCTCAGTCCTTGATCCTCTTGAAACCAGGATCTGTTATATTTTGGGAAAATGACATGGCTTGCTTCATTAACATCCTCTTTAATTACTTTCACTAGAATCAGCCAGAGCACTAGTTACTGTAGCAATTCATATTTTCTGAAGGTGAACTCCTCTTCTTTTCTGCTTCCAGGCAGGTAATGGGGCAGCTTCCAAACCCTATGATGTTCTGGATGTCCTGACTCAATACCGAGGTCTTTCTTGGAGGTGAGTCCCAGTAATTTCCCTCCAATAGGAGTGAACCCATATTCTTGGGCTTTGTTATGTATAGTTGTTTTTTGTTACAAGTGGAGGCTTGTGGAGAGCAAATTTGACTTTACATTTTGCAAATGTACTTTTACTGATGAGAAATAAAATATTCAAACTAGTGGCTGTCATCTAGACTACAATGTAGCATGGCTAGAATAGTCCTGGATATGCCAATGAAATGAGGTCCTTGTTAAGATGATCCTTTTCTCCTGTTATGGTTGTAGCTATTGTAAAAGGGGCTGCTAGACTCCAGGGGCACTGCACCATGTGTGCATTCTGCATTTCTGTCCCTGCTCTTTCTCTAGCATGTCTGCTCTTCTCTACTGTGATCCACATCACCTATTTGTCTCATATTAAATCTATGAAAAGCCACAATGGGATCTTCTTTTGCTGCTGCTGTTTCATAAACAGTATCTATTTCCTTGACCCTTTCCCAGTATTGCTTACATCATGCAGAACACTTTATTGATTGTGAGTCAGTGGAGACTTACACATGCAGCATTTTATTAGACAGGTCAAAAAGCCATTCTGAAGAAAGGCAATTATGTTCTATTATTCTGCAACTGCATTACTTAACACCAAACCTGTCAGGCTGATTTTACCATTCATAATTTTTAATCCATCTCAAATGCTGTAGCTCTATAAGAGCTTTAAACAGGGACTAGAGCACTTCAAAATACTCCATTCCAAATGAAATGGGTGCTATAGAGATGTTTTAAGCCAAACATTTTATATTTTGAGCTTTGATAAAATTCTTCTGACATTTGGAGGGAAAAGTGTCCTAGAATACTCTAGAGCCTGAAGGAAGGCAAAGAGCATACAAACATATGGTGAATTTTATCACTCTAGTTGTATTTTTCCAATTGAGTGAAATGGGGGGAAAAAGTATTGAGTATACTTATCACTGTGAAATACATGCTTTTAGACCTTGTTGTTATGGATACAAAGGATTTGTCAACTAAAAATGGAAGTAATAAATGCTTTAATGGGAACAAGAATAGCAAAGAGCAGCTTTAAAAAATTCTCAGTTCTTTCAGGTAGGTTTAAACACATCAGAGAAGTGAAAAAGCAGTTTGTGTATAGGGCTTCTAATTATAATGATTATGACAGACTGGTTTTGTGACCCCATTGGTATGCACACAAAGAGCTTGCTTTGATTTAGTACAATCACCAGATAATGTGCTGTGTATATGTACAGAAACCCCATAAGGGGGAGCTGCCTTACCAAGTCCATCATGTCTTGGAACACTTTTTCTTCTTTCTTTTTAACAGTGTTGGAGGAAATGAAAACATAAGCACGGTCACAACATTAGCAAGTAAGTGCTTTTTCCTCTAAACTTGGTAACTATCTTAAGGTCTTTATTAACATCGCTGTTGTTCTAAAAGACATGAAGAAAGATTGCCATGTGTAGCATGACAGAAATAATCCCTTTGTATTTGGTGTCCACTGCTGAGTAAAAGTTGTGGAACAACCAGGCTGTAATTTGCTGTGCATGACGTAACTACATAGGTTGTAATTTCTAGGGGTTTGATTGTTTCAGTATTCTTGTGTTGGTTATAGTTCTGTCCAAAATGTGTTGGGGAGAGATGAATCAGATATCTTAGATCATAGCCTAAAGAAACTATTTTGACTGTTTGGAAAAGTTGTTTTGAGCAGGAGCAGAGTCATGTTACAAGATCAGATGATATGTGATTTTTAGAGGTCAAGAAATTTCAGACCTGAGGTGTTTGTAATGCTGGTTTGTAAACTAAGATCTAAAAGGGCATCTGAAGTCTTTGGGGTTGACGCATCTGGGGAAATAGGGTTAAAGCCCATCTACAGGTAGAGTATGACAGCATGAGCATGGGGTTGCTCAGCCTCACTCTCTGGGCAAAATGGTGTTGCTAGCCATGATCACGTTACATTGTGAGTTATATAAATTAAGGAAAATCAGAAAACTTGAAGGCAAGGAACTATTTGTATGGTGACAAATCGCCATGTTTATTATACTTCAAGTTTAATTTTTTGATAGATGTCTCCTAAAGCTTTTAAATTAACTTTTACTGAGGTCTAATCTCCATAACCTCATTTGCTACCTGCTGAAATAAGCAACGTTTCAGCCCGCTGCCTTTTTCTGCAGACATTCTTCGTGAGTTCAACCCATCCCTGGTAGGATATTCCATTGGGACAGGAAAGGAGACATCAATGAATGCTGCACTCAACCAAGCTGTTGCAGGAGATCATGCAGAGTAAGAGAAAAACTATTTTAACTTTAATAGAAGGTTTATTTCTCTTTAAAACTCAATTCTAGCTAAAAAAAGCCCAAACCCTGGACTTTGGCAGGACTGCAGAAAGGCTGATAGGCTGAATTGTATTTCTTTAGCTCATCTCTAGCTTGAAGGCCAAGAAATGTGATGGGGGCTTTGTTTGTAATCTATGTCAAACAAATTACCAGAAAAAACAATGCTTTCTCTAGCATTTTCAACAAAGAAGCACAAAACACTTTCCAAGCAGTACTTGGAAAGCTTCTTCACATGCCTATTGAGAGGCAGAAAAAACCATCCCTGTTTTGCAGGAGGTATATTCAAACCCCCTTGTCAGCAGGACCAAAAGTTTGTGTAGAGAAATTAAGACAGAGAAAATTATTTCTGGTCAGTTTGTGGCAGAGCAGGGAATTACCTAGAGACTACTTTGTTCAGTCTTTGGTGAAATTCGTATAATATCTTTTCTCTTGGGAAAGCGTCTTATGAGACACACATCAGTGGGTTGAGGCCATGTAATAACATTGATAGATACATGTATGTAGTGATATGAGTATCAATAGCATCTGTCTGATGTTGGCAAGGAGCAAAGTGCATTTATTTTATGGCAGTACAGGGTATTTTCTATATAGTGTGTGAAGATATACCTATGCGGTGTCTGAAAAGTGGTAAAGTGCCTGTTGGATGCCAATTCTTTTCTTATTTTTTTTTTCAAAAGACAACTTCCTTTGTATCATACCTCTCATTCAGAGAAAAATGGGCATTCTGGATTTTTTTAACCATGATGTGAGGGATGTCCATTTATCAGCTTCCCTCTTTGCTTTGCTGTGCATGCAGGATTCCTTTTGCATTTTTATTATTTTACTTTTATGATTTATTTTACTTTTATTTTTAGGAATGTTCCTGAACAGGTTAGAAGACTGGTGGACCTAATGAAGAATGACACCGTAAGTCTGATAAGTCATTAAGGTCTTAAGAAAGATGAAATAATGTGGCATCATAAGTTTCTAACAGACCAACAGCAGATGCCAAACATTAGAGCTATGGGTACAAACAGTGTACCATGTCATATTCCCCAGTGCAGAGTGCGAGTCTATACAAAATAATCTATAGCCTTGTCTTAAGTGAATTTGTACCAGCATGTCACAGGTACTATCAAACCCCGATAACTATTGTAATCTTATCAATTTTATCACGAGTGGTGGGTAAATTCTGGGCCATTACTTCCCCTCCCAACCTACGTCACCCGGTAAGATGACAGAACTTTTTCCCTGTGAAGATTTTGCTTTCCTGCTTGTAATTGTCTTGCAAGCACTTGATTTTATCAGCAGTATATGTCCTAGGGTGCTGAGGGCAAGCTTTACATGTGGAAAATTGGGTGAAGTGAGGAATGAACTTGTTTTCTTTAAAACGAATATGGTCCGTTTTTTCATTCATCAGCAGATGAACATTTGTTGTTGGGAATTATTTGGTTAATGGTCTATAAAACACATATCAGGCTGAGGATTGTTTGCATATTTTTCACCTCAACTACTACTTTGAGTGTTTGCTATTTGTAATTTGACAAATGTGCTGTGCAATCAGTGGCCTAAGTTAGATGATATTATTTTGGCTTTCCAGCTGAACATTTGGAAAGCAGCATAAAAACCTTTAAGGTAGCTATGTGCATGTCTAGTATAAACACTCTGGTAAATATATATTGGCAGAATTATTTGCAGTACCTTCCTTTTTTGTTCACTTTCTTGTAAATAAGATTTCACTCTGGTTACATCTGAAATGAGATTAAAAGGGATAGCAGCTAACAAGCAGTTGGATGGTTTTTATTGAAATCATTCAAGGCTTCTAGTACTACTTGGTCATGTTTATCAGCTTGGGCTTGGAAGTATCACACAACAAATTATTGCAAGTGGCTCTTATTTAACAGAAAAGCTTCTCTTTTTATTTAACTAACACACTTCTAACTAGAAAGAATGTTCACATATCATATAGCTCAAAGATCTTTGTTTTAAGTGCTCTCTTGTTTTGTTTTGTTTTTTTCCCTTTATCTTTTTAAAACACATGTTTAGAGCAGGAGAAAAAAAAATTCCCTCTTTTTATTTGGATAAGTATATTTTGTGACTGAACTGCAAGCAGTATCTTTACCAGATGGAATATGTTTCCTTCTGCATTTGAAGACAGATATTTGTGAACCACTTCAGGCTAATAGACTATTGCTCCTTTTCTTAGGGGTGTTTTGCATGTAAATTAAAGAGTTAGGGTATTGAATACCACATCAGCTGCATGCTACTAAGCATATTGGAACCTCTCCTCAAAGCTAGGAAGGTATGCATTTACTGAGGCCTGATTTCCTTGCATTAGCTAGCCCTTTGCAAAATTTTTCCAGAGAAAAAATAGTATAATTTTTTACCTGAATTGTTAGACAGTTAATATTGCCCCTATATTCTTAGCAATTTGCCTCACAGCAAGACTGGAATGTATTGTCCTCCAGGGTTTTCCAGCAGGATAGCTGCATTATTTATGACACAGTAAAACATACACCATCATTTTTTTGCAATGAAGATACATTCCTAGGACCACAGGAGTCATTTAGTGTATACACAAGATATTATGAAGAAAATTTTACAGATGGATTTTGAGCAATAGTTATCTGAAGCAAGTGATTTTTCATGGTACTATTGATATTGTAAACCTGGTTTAGATCATAGTAGTTTCTACACCTTCAGTCATGACTACAAAAGCATTTTTGCTGAGGATGCTCAGAGAACTATATCCAGGAACCCTGAGAAATACTAAATTTGTGTTCAGTATGTTGCTTGTCCCCCTCTTTTTTTTTTTTCTTTTCTTTTTGAATTTTATTAGTAACTTTTATTCTATTTCCTCTGTGCAGAGAATAAATTTTCAGACTGACTGGAAGCTCATAACACTTTTCATAGGAGGAAATGACCTGTGTGATCACTGTGAAAATCCAGTAAGTCCCCTGCTGCATGCAGTACAAACTGAGCCAGCCTGGGCAGAGGGTCCTTATGCATTAAAATGACTGAGTGGGCAGAACTCATTGGGTGAGACCAAAATAAGGTAGATCTTATTTGTGCATCTCTGATGGAACTGCATTGAGACCTTCAGGTTGTTCACCCTTCGGTTATGATAAACAAAGTGATATCTTCAGAACACATCCTTAGAATCTTATCTTTTTAGTAAATTACATAATTGTGGCTACTTTGTTTTGCTGTTAAATAAGATAACTTTCCATTATCTAGTCACCTTACCACCTGTAGATAACAAGTCAGGGTTTTTGCTCTTTGCCTTGTGTACACTCAGACTCCCAAGTCTTACTTGGTGCTGTCTTACTGGCTTCAGTGAAATGGGAATGATTCTGCACACAGCTTGTGCTGGTGCCATTTATATATAATATAATATATGTTGTATATATAGAGAATATATGTACATCCTGTATATAGCCTTTGGTATCTGAGTATGGAGCAGGTGAAAGGCTATGGCAGACTCCTCTTTTAGTGGTGAATCCGCACTTTTCATTCTGTGTGATTAATTTTAGATCAGGAAAGACAGTAAAGCAGCACAGTGAGATGGTTATAAAACAAGGAAGGAGCAAATTAATCATTCCTACCTTCTGCTGAATGGCAGTCACACACGAATGTGACAAGAAAGTGACACATCTGCATCTAGAAATCCCAGTGATACTTCCTTTATGTTGTGCAGCTACAAATAGTGGCAACCACAGTGCTCTTGGTGAGCTTTGATTTAGGAAATGTGTAAAGGAAACAAACTGTCTAGCTCTGTAGAGTAGGCCCGTGGGGATCTCAATGAATGCTTTCTGCCTAAAATTAAATCAAAGAGATTTAAGGTTCAAAATAAGACGGAAGTTTCTCATAGGGAAGTTTCTTCGACTGTTGGATAGTTCCACAAGTGAAGAAATAAATGTTGGATTACTTGAGACAATTAAATTAGGGGTTTTTAAGCACCCAAATGGAACAGAGAAATTTTGCCACTGAGAGGCAAGTAAAGTGATTTAATTCCCAGATAAACACCTCAGTTTTGCCAGTTACTATTTCTGGCAGATAAGGAGTGCACGGGAAGCATGTTGCTAGTATTCCATATGAGGAAACAAACTTACTTATACATAAACTGATCTCTCTCAAAGACAGCCCCTGTTACTCAGTTGTTAGTCATGCTTTTAAGACTGGCCCAAGCAAGCCTGAGGATGGAGTATGTTGTGATGCCTGACAAGGCCCCTGAATTTGGTATCCTGCAGCTGCTAGAGCCTTTCTCACAAGTGATACAGCTGTGATGGGAAGGAATTTAAAGCAGATACAGGACAGTTTTACCTTAGACTCTGTTACCCTTGACCCAAGAGTTAGGAAAAAGAATTCTGCTGTGAGGGACTTCAGCTGGTCTCTGTTCTCCCTGCTTGACTAAACTGATAATAATATTCATCCCTCTTGCTTCACCAGCTACGCTATTCTCCGGAAAATTACACCTATGGTCTGCAAACAACTTTGGACATGCTTCACAGAGAGGTAAAATAAACTTCTTTAGTATGTGGGGGATTGTGTTGCTTGTAAAGCAGTCACTGATAGCTGCTTGAAAATTTAGTTCCCTGCTTTCATCTGCAGAGCACTGCTATATGCAGAGATTCTTGCAGGAACATCTTTGTGAGAGGCATAAAGGGCTAGAGAAGTATTTTACCAAAGGAATAGGTGTATGTATGGTTCTAGCTGATGTGCTGCAGGCAAAACCATACAAAAATATTGTAATCAATTTGAACAAACACAGTATTCAACGGATAGAAAATGCTCTACTCATTCATTATACTCCCAATGAATATTGTTTTTTAGTGGTCATAAAGAGAGAGGTTCTGATATTCCAGATGAGGGTGGGGATGCTTTAGAGTACTCAAAGTGTTAGCAGGAAGCTGAGCCATGTTGAAACCATGTCCTGGTTTCAGCTGGGATGGAGGTAATTTTCTTAGTAGCTATAATAGTATTTGTGTTTTGGATTTAATATAGGATTTAGTATGAAAAGAATTTTGATAATATACTGATGTTTTAAGTTGTTGCTAAGAAATCAAGGACTTTCTCATTTTTTTGCTGGTGTGCAAGTGCACAAAAATGTGGAAAGGGAGCAGAGCCAGAGCAATGGATCCAAATAAGCCAATAGATTTTGGGTGGGTTTTGGATGGCTTGGGATTTTTTTCTGTCATTTTTTGTTTTTTGTTTGGTTGGCTGTCTTGTTTGGTTGGTTGGGTGTTGTTGGGGGCTTTGTTTGTTTTTTTTGTCGTTTGTTTTTTTTTTGGCAACTAATAACAACTGGTTTGGAACTTTTTAAAGTCATCATTTTCAAGTGATCAGCCATCAGGATTTGCAGTAGAGCAAGGCACCACAGGCAGGGGCTGTAATTTAATACTGTGTATGTGGAGGATTAATTATTGAGAAAGCACTTTGAACACCTCTGTTTTAAATAATACAAGCTGCCTGAATCAGCAGGCTGAGGGCTGCTGTGGCTGTGTAGGGGCAAAGAGAGCTCTCTGTGCTCCAGACAGTGGCTATGAGTTTGTGTATTCTCTCTTCAGGTCCCACGGGCGTTTGTGAACCTGGTGACAGTGCTTTCCGTAGCAAGCCTCCGGGAGCTGTACACATCAAAAAACAATGGATGCCCAAAGATGCTTATGAGGTTTGAAGATTATTTATGTTACAGCTCTCACTGTTGCTCACAGAAAGCTGCGAGGTCATCTTAGGAAACTTCTTTTCTTAAAGGGAAAAGGTTCTAGTGTTTCAGACCACTGGTGTGTTACGCTCTGTATGCACACGTGCCTACACATTGACTGCAGTACAGCGTTTAGAAATACTTGTCTGTCTGTCACGATCCCTATATCTGAGCTCTGCTGTTATCACTTTTTTGTGGAGGTGCCATTTCAGTGATTCATCACTCATGCTGCAAGAGAGTTCAAGCCAGAGCAGAAAGAGCTCAGCTGTGCACCTTTTGGGCAAAGACAGAGAAGAGATTAAGACATAAGGTTTTCTTAGTTGATCACTTGAATCTATCTTTATTTAAACATTTGCCTTTTTGCAGTCTTAAAACTCTCCCTCTTGTTTCTGTAGTCTCCAATATCTGTAATCTCATTGTTGATTATTAGTTTTATTGGTAATTAATCTCTCAAGTAGATGTCTGAGGTGCTTAATTGCACTACCTCTTGCCTTGTGGCTAAACAGTCCTCCCATGTCATCATGAATCTGTCACTGAAGTTGGAGGTCTTGTGCCTCAGTGACCTTCTGGTGACCCAGGTAGGGTCCAGCATGTTCCTTCAGACTTGCTCAGGACTCACTTGATTTCAGAGAAGCACATCTCTGCTTTTCTGCACAGACAGGCCTTGCAGGCCTTTGCTCAGGAACTAGAAAAAACAGAGGAGCAGATCTCAGAGCCATGTTCTTATCCAACAGGGTTCTGTGTCCTTGTGTAGTAAACCCTAAGGATGATTCTAATGAGTTCAAGAAGTTGCTCTACTATAACAGAAGGTATCAGGTAAGGCACGTGGTATTTGTTACAAGTTTTATGTCATGCTCCTGCTGATCAAGAGACCACAGAGGGGCTGACAGTTGGAGGTGGAGGACAGTTCCCACTCATTTTAATGACATATTTGTAGCTGTGATTTAAAAAAAAAAAAAAAAAAGTGAGGGGGAAACAGCACCAGGCACCAGATCTTTACAACCAATTCATTAAAAGAACAAAACAGAAAGAAAAATTGTTAAAGAGCCATAGAAAGTAGAGTATGTCAGAGAGCCAACAGTCTTTTGATTACTTATCTCATTGGAGATCAGATTAAGTCAAGGAACAATGATAACTCGAGGAACATGAAACTTTGGGCTCTGGATGTCAGCCAAACTAAAAAGGCTTTGATGGTTCTGGAAGAACATTTTTTTGACAGGAACTCTAATTATGAAGCAGGTTTCCTGCCCATGTCTCTCAGGCAGCCACCCCCAGGCCGCCTCTCTGCAAAGAAGCCCGGATGTCTGTCTCAAAAAGATGGCTGCATCAGCTGCCTGGAGGGAGCTGGAAGTGATGGCCATATCTGTATTTCTGCACTGGGGTGGGGAAACTGCTGGATGAAATGTAAATGGACAGAGGTGCACAATGAGCTGAATGTAAAAGAAGGAATGGTGACTTTTTTTTTTTTTTTTTTTTTTTTTTTGACTCTTTAGGAGAGAACACGCCAGTTAGTAGAGAGTGGAAGGTATGACACTAGAGATGATTTCACAGTGGTTATGCAACCATTTCTGATAAATGTGAAAGTGCCAAAAACACAGGTAAAAATAACCAAAAAACCCTCAGCCTTGCATCTAACCCTGTTGTAATTCCACTGACTTTTCAAAGTTGTCTTGGCTGTAAAAAGTGTCCAGCCCTTTTCTGGCCTGAGAATTGTTACAGTCAGGTGAGTTAACATCCAAAGTTGAAGAAAAGTCTTATGGAATAACTTGAAGATAAAAGACAACAGGAATATAGGCCTTGAAGACAAAATTTTGGGTGCTCTACTGTAGTGAAACAGCAGTGCAGTAGATACTTAGTTCAAAGTCCTTGCCAGGAAGGACCTACCCCATATCCCTATGTATCACAAAGTCCCTTCCAGACTTTATTATAGAAATCTGCATGCTTCAAATGACTACAATGTGTGAATCTCAGGGGAAATAAAGAATATGATGAATATCAGTGCCTGAGTACTCTGTACTCAGTCATAGTAGTTTGTATCCTTCATTACTTTGGAACTCCTGTATTGAAAAGCTTTAAAAGGCTTCTTACTTCTGAGTTGCTAGCATTCTCTGTCCCGGTTTAATTCTCTTGGCCTCAAGCTTTTGCAGCTTGCTTCAGTTTGAGTTCAGCTGGGATACCTCATGGGAAGAGAGAGGGGATAAGGCACATCTTGTTGTACAATTTACTGCCTCTGTGACAGCATCCATCTCGTTCTCTAGGAAGGGTTGCCGGATGGTTCATATTTTGCCCCAGACTGTTTCCACTTCAGCCAGAAATCTCATTCCCAGGCTGCACGAGCTTTGTGGAACAACATGGTAAGATTCATAAAAGTTGCTTTTGTTGCTCCTTGTCTGCCCCATCCTGCCCTTGGCAGCAAGAAAAAAAAAAAATAAATTAAAAAATCCAACCCAGGAAGCTACTATGTAGCTAGCCCTATCTCTACTGCACCCTTAAATGTGTTTAGAAAGGAAAAGAGTGACCATGTGAAGAAAGGTCACCTAAACTGTTAACCATTTATATCAAACCAGTAAACCTCAGACTATATTAAGGCTGAGACTGTTGGACTTCTCTCAGGGAGATGGTGCCTGCCTGACCATCAGGCTGTGTTCATGGTTTATGGGATTCAGCTGCTTCAGCACAGCAGCCGCATGTGGGGGCAGCCAGCAGCAGGGGTGCAGTGCATTGCCATTGTCCTGATGTGCTGCAGAGATGCTTTCCAGTGGGTGGTAGCACAGCATTGCCTGTTGGTCTCTGATAGTTTCCTTCTGTTTCACTTCTGTGCTGCCCCCTTTTTCCCACAGCTGGAACCCTTAGGTAAGAAGAAAGATGATCAACAAGTAGATGATGAGATTGTTCTCAAATGTCCAAGTGAGGTAAGTTACAAGAGTGTCTTGTGTTTGTGTAGAGGACCTGGGGGTGACATCAATGAGCACAGCTCTGCAGAGGTCATGGGGACCACTTTGTGTTGGACCACATGCTTCTTGTTGATCATACGCAGCAGGGTCCCAAGTGTATTCTCTAAGTTCTGGCTGTATAAAAATAATGTCCCAGGTTTATACTGTTGCTGTATGGATTTTAAAATTGCCATTTCTTTGTTTTGTTTTGTTTTGTTTTTTAATCCTGGGGATTCATTTATGTCAAGTTGTATGTAAGTCATCTACAGACATCTGACAACTGACGGGTGGGTAATAGAAATCTCTATGTATTCTTCTGATGCTTTGCATTGACTCAGATTCCCTTGTTTTTATAGGATGAGCCATTCCTGAGGACATACAAGAACAGTAATTACACATACCCTAACAGAACTCCAGTAAGTAGCAACATCACCATCCCACTGTTACTCTGCTGCATCTGCTCCTGTATAGTAACCAGATGAGTCATGCACTGCACCACAGATGAAACTGGTCTGTGGCCAAAGGAGTTTGGGAGGCTGAATGCATGGCAGAGAACAGTAAAGCATTCCCTGAGTTAAGCAAAATGCATCCAGAAACACCTGTAAGAACACATGCTCAGATGGCACGCTTTGTACAGGATGCCACTCTGTGTAATACTGTAATACTCAATGACTGTTGAGTTGAACAACCAAGACCTGACTGGTTAATTACATGCCAGACAGGCTTTGCTTTGTCCACCTAACCTCTACAAGAAGTTACTAGTTACTACTGACTCTATTTCCTACCCAAATGATATTCAGCTTTCTCCTTTTTAGAATTATGGAAGCCAGCTGCTATGTGAGGACAGGTCTCCAACCTCCCCTCCTGCAACTTCAGGTAGTCTTGCCTGTTTTCTCTTAAGAGGCTGAATTACTTTGAACTGTCCTTCAAGATTAGGTTTTATTTTTGCTGAAACGACTGTTGGACTGTGAAAAATCCTGCTCAGAGAATATGTCATGTTTTTCAGCCACTGATGAATAATAGAGACAATGTCATACTGTCACTTCTGAGTTAACCCCACTGCCAGTGGAAACTTTCAAAATACCTTATGATAAAATCCAAATTTGAGTGCTGCCATAGTCTGTAAGTTATTTCAAAAAAATCTTTGGGAAAGAAAGTGGAAATCTAGCTTTTATGCATGTTAGTCTATGACACAGCAGTATTCAGTTTTGAAATTATGTTGTGTTTGCCTTAGTCCTTCTCTGCCTTCTTACAGCTTTAATATGCAATTCCTGCTTTGTCTAGTACTGCATTGTTTTTCCTTCATCTTGGCACTGGATGCTGTTTGCTCTTCTGCCTTTCCAGTAGCAGGGTTAACCACTGAGATGCTGAATAATATGCATATGCTGCTGCTACAGCCACATCAGATGAGTTGGAGAGCTTCTGTTTTATCACTTGGATGCTGCAAAAACAACATGCCTGAGCATCAGAATGCAACATGACATGTTTCACATATGAAAAAGAGTAGCTATTTCCTATCCAGGTTCAGCTGTATCTCTTTCCTTTGCAGTGCATTCCCTGAGGCCAGATGATGTGAAAATTATAGCAGCTCTTGGAGATTCTTTGACGGTAAAAAGGTTTTGTTTTTAGTGTTCTCTTGGTGAAAGTATGAACACATGCCTGCTCTGCAGGAGTGGAAATAGCTCTTGTACATAGAAGCAAAATTCCATTCATTCATGGGCGATAATAGATCCAGCAGTTAGAACAAGAAGAAGGTCTCAGTTCTCCAGCACTTTGTTCCCCCCTACACACACATTCACATACTTTTGAACTCAGACAAAAACACAGGCAAATCCTTTAAAGAAGGGCTTAAATAGTTTGCTGAATTGGAAACGGAAGAAATCAGATGCTGTTGAAACTATGGGGACATAACACAAGCCTTAGGTTGCTGTGTTTTTCAGAATTCTTCTGAATAGTATCAGACTGGTGAACCTGTTCTTTTGCCTTGGTTCTTTCAGGAACAGAGTGTGACAAAGGGATGTTGGATAATAGCATTTTATTCTTTTTAGCTTTAATGAGATAAGGATATGCAGGTGTGAGAGCCCTCTGACTTTATCTGTCTCAGAAGATATTAAGTCTTTTATTGGGCCTGTTTTAACTCATAGCTAATTTCTTTATCAAGATGTAGCTCTTGCTGAGAATTATTATCTTTGGTAGTCTAGAACAGCAGTCTTCCACTAATTCAATAGAGCTAATACATAGGAGAAAATATATTGTGGTTTATGCTGAAGTAGGGGCAAATAGTCCCCCTGGTCTTGTGCTGTACTGAAGGACTAACCCCTACTTAACTTTAGCATGAAACCATAGTATCACAGCTGGCAGGTACTCTGCTTCTGAATACTGGTGCTGTTTTAGGAGTGGTGTAGTTGTTATCTTGCCTCTTGCTTACTCGTAACTTACCTCTTACAGGGTAAGTGTGAAGACTGCTTTCCTCCTTGTACTACTACAAGTTTCTCCACTTAGCACAATACTTTTCAAATTGATGTAAAGGTATTAAAGTGCTTCTTTCTGAGATACATTTGTTTTCTCTGAGTTCATTTAGTGTTTCTTATCATTAGCCCAAAAGCTTTATGTGTGTGTTTGAGATGTTTTTGTCATTTTTGAGTAATGCAATCATAAATGAGCTTAGCTGGGCCCATGAGAAGAAAGCCTTTGCTACATGGCTTCATCATATACTTTGTGCATGTTCAGAAATAATTATGAAAGGTATTGATGAATTATTCAGGAGGAAGGTTGAGAAGGCATACACCTTCTGAAGCTTTTTTAGAAACACGTTAAAAATAAATGAAGTTACTAAGTATGAATGACTCCTTTATTAATAATTGTGCTTTAATTTAATTTGGTTCATGAAAAATAACATCCAGGCTGGTACTGGAATTGCTTCAGATAACCTCATGGATTTGAACACTGTATTCCGGGGACTGTCTTGGAGGTAAGAGGAGGTCTGTGTTCTTCTCTGTAAAGAGTAGTATCCTCTTCCACCTGTTTTTGGAATTTGAACTGTCAGAAAGTTGAAAAAAAGTTGCTTCTTGAACTAGTATTTCTTGTGAAGATGTATCAGCATTCAGGACTTAAAAGCCATAAAGATGGCTTCACAGAAAATGTTTTCAGTGATTGATTTTAAGCTACCCTGTAGACTTCTCTCATGCCTTCATCTATGGCTGCTTGTGACAGTTTTATGGGATGGCAAGTTGGAAATCTACATAACTGGAACAAACAAGTCAGAACCGGTTGCTTTTAGGACAACTTCTCAAAGTTTGCTATTTCTGAAGTTTTGTAGCATCATGGAAAACTGTGTATTTAACTGGAGAACTTTTACCACATTCAGCACACAGTTGTAAAAGACTGAAATTTTTGTATGACAATGTTGCAACTGACTGAAGAAATTCTGTGCTTTCTTAACCCCTCTACATATGCCAGAGTGTGGCCTCAGTGTGTCTCATGGATTGAGAAGCTGGGGAGAGCATACCCCTGTGCAGGAGGCAGGAGAAGAGTGAGGAGCTGCTGCTGCAGCTCTCCTGTTGCCCAGGCACTGTCTGGTTTGTGCTGGAACAGGTCAAACTTAACCTTCTAATCTGCAGTACTTTAGGGTTCAATCACTTGAGTAAGTAGCTGTCTCAGGCATTTTTCTGCCATTTTATGATTGACTGTACCCACCCCATGCATCTGAAAGATCTTTTTACCAATGAAACCTCAGACATTCTTCCCAATAGCAGTTCCACTTCTACCCTCTCTACATAATCTGGTAGTTTGTTAGCTACCAAATTAGTCCCCTTTTGCTTTTTTTATTATGTGAGGTAGGTTTTTGCTTTGTTTATGGTCTGTGTCCAGCTAAAAGATGAGTGACTGGCATTTCTTTGTTATTTTAGTATTGGAGGAGATGCATCATTACAGAATGTGACAACTCTACCCAGTAAGTAAATGCTTTGCTATATCTAAATGACAAGATTAAAAAGAGGGAATGGGCTGATTTCTGATAGGTTCACAGAGAGCTCTTAAGTATCTCAAAGATGTTGCAGAGTAATTAACAAGAACTAACTTTCAAAGAAACAACATCCTAGGTCTAGTGAATAAAAATATGGCTTCATCAGAGATGCTGAGAAGCAGCTAGAAATTTCCTTCCCCTTACTTTTCCTTCTCAACTGCTTAGTGAGTGCTATTTGAGTTTCTAAATAAATTTGCTTTGCCTATGCTTGTGAAGCAGTTGACATTTGCTTTTCGTAAATATTCCACCACAGTTTTTTCAAAAAACAGATGTTTGCATACAGTAGATCTTTTTGGTCACTAAAGCTGAATACTCATGCATGTATCCTGAAGGGAATAGCTTTAACTTTCTCATCTCTGAAATGTGTAACTTCTTATAGCTCAGGCTATTGTTAATGTAAAGTCATTGGAGTTTCAGTTTGGATCAGCTGTAAAAATAAACCTCCATTTGAAGATGGCCAGTGAGTGGTTCTTCTGTTATAAGCAGTTTATAATAAGAATATAATTAGAATAAGGAATGAATTGATTCACTAGGTGCATATATATTTCACAAAGCCTTGATTAAAATGTGGTTAAATTCAGTCTTTGAGATAAAGGTAGCTTTTAGTTTACAATGTGACCGTTTTCACTGGCAGCTGTGAATTGCTGTCGATTTCCATTTGGAAACTACTATGGAGATAGTAGGATTTAATCAGAAACATACATCTGAGGTTTTCTTCTTTGTATTTGTCAGCAATATTAAATTTTGCACAGTCATGAAATAGACCCAGATCCTTTAGCAGAAAACAAGCTCCTTCTGAGCTGAGCTCCCCTTCAGGATTGCTTCACAAAGTCACCATCCTATAACTGAGGATTTTTTTAGGCCTTAACCACTGCAATATGACAGAATACAGGACACAGTAGTCCTCAGTTCTGCTCATCTCATCTGCCAGTGACAGCCCAGGGCACAGCAAGAATGCAGTCCTTGCTGCCAACTTGTGGTTCATCTCACCACTGCTTGGTGGATGCAATCAGTTAAGCAGAGGGTGCAGCAGCTGTGCTCTCAGAGAGCAAAACTGGGAGTGCTGGGATGCACCAGTCCCTACAGGTAGGAAGCAGAGGAAGGCATTTTCCCTTCATTGCCATCTTTCTTTTTCAGACATTTTTCGAGAGCTCAATGTCACAATCGTGGGCTATTCGACTGGGACTGGGAGTGAGAATGACTCAAATGCATTCCTTAACCAGGCAGTTCCTGGAGCTCAGGCTGAGTATGTCACTTTTTGGTTTACATTTGCAGTTGATGGATGCTTCATCTAATTCCCCTTCAACTGTCTCATGTGCTGTCACAACTTGTTCTAAACAGCAAGCAAAACCAGTCTAGTTAGAGTTGAAAATTGGCTTAAAACCTGTTAAATGTATGGGCTTATTCCATATCTGAACTTTGAAATAAAGCCAACAGCCCTGGTTATGAAAACCACAAAAAAGAATCTGGCAGAAACTTTTTGGTTGTGGTGTTTTCTACTCTTCCTCTTCAACATCTATCCATTTATCTATTTACTGGTCAGTAAATACCTGAGAGCATGTATGCTTTCAGAAAATGAGCACGTAGTGGGTTGGTAAAGAGACACTAGAAAAAACATAATTCTGGTAAACAAGCAAGAGTGGTCAAGAGAGAGGAAGAAACCAGCCACAGTCTGGAATCTGAAGAAAGGAGAATTGCTGATGGTCATATATGTGTTTTGGTGCATTGCAGACATGGTGCAGTTGCAGCTGGTTCTGCCAAAATAACAGGGATTGTAATGTCTTGCAGTCATCTAAAATTGTCTCTTTGCTTTTAGTCACACCTGGGAGGCTGCATGAGTTGAGGTTTGCTGTATGGTTTATCTCAGGAATCCCTGGCTTTTTACTTGAAGAGCCAGTGCTGTTCAATTAAGTAAAGAGATGGCTGATTAATTCAGTCATAGTTTGGGCACAGTTTCTGGCAGACCATGCCTGGATTTGACATTGTTAGCTAATATTGCACAGTCCTTAATTTATTTGTTTGTTTCAAGAAAAATTCCTCTTACTTCCCAAACTGGTCTTGGTTCAGAGGAGTAAGGTTCAGAGGTCAGGTGAGGTTTCTGAGTTTGCTGTTTCTAAGCAAATATTGTTAGGATTTATCAGGTGTTTTTTATTGCTCTCCTGTAGGCCTTGAGTAACTTTTGACTTGTACTAACAACCTCATAAACGCATGGATTTCCTGACAGAAATAGTATGTTAGGTGCCTTTATGCTGTGGCACCTCATACCTGAGAGAAGGTGTTTCTGAATGTATCTCTGTGTGTCAGTAAAGCATGTGCAAGGATTATGGCTCTGATTCAGCCATTAATGAGAATTTATTAACATATTTCTTTATGCAGCATATATCCAGATTTAGCTTTTGCTTGTTACAGGAAAGGGTGAGATAGGTGCCTGTCTCGTAATTTTGATGAGTTAAATCATAAACAGGCTTTTTAGAGTGGTGGGAGAAGTTGAAACAGGATACACAACCTCTTAAGTTAGCAATACGACATAAAGCACTTTGTATCAGCAGTAACTGAGGCATTACTAGTAAGAAGTTATTTGTTAACTGTATTAAATGGGTTGATGGATATTTTTCTAATGAAAAATTGTCTACTTCGCAGCTAGACTGGATAAACATGATGGAGTTGTGTTCTGCAATCATGTTCTGTAAACATTGAGCAAGGAGATGCAGACAACAACTGGCCCAGATTTCCTCTAGTCTTCTTTTGTTTCTCTGTCTTGTAACTCTCTTTGGAAAGTTGAGCAGAAGTAAAATCCTGTAAACTACTACATTTATCCCCCTGAACTTTGAGGTGCTCCTTTGGCATTCTGTTCTCTCACGCTGTGGCTATTAATGCATCTGAGTAGACAAATGCATCCTAGTTGAGTATTGCAATGTATTGCAACATAAGGAAATGTTTCTTCTGCTTTTGGTATTTGGCTCTGGAATTATGAGACAATCCAGCATTTATTCTTCATCAGCCAAAAACCACCCATTTTCCTATGATTCAGAGAACAAAAAGACTCCGCCAGCTAATACTGGTATTTCAAAATCGTTTCCTGGCATCTCTCACTTTGGTTGTTAATCTGGAAACTGCTTTCCAGAGGAGCTCAGACCTTTCTGAATTCAAGTAGTTCTGCACCTTTACCAGCTTTTGGAAACCAGATGTAAGGATTTACTGAAATTAAATCAGTGGCTGATTTGAAGAGCTCTTCAGTAAACTTGGTGGCAACATAGATTGCAGATCTCAGTCAGCAAAACATTCCTAAGCCTATCTGCATTCACTGCCAAAGTGCTTACATACATGTTGGAGTTATGAATAGGTCTGAAGCAGAGCCTGGCTGAGATCTATGATTTCATGCAGGGGGAAAAAAAATAAATAAATTTTTTAAAAATTAAGAATTTAAGACAGAGACAACAGGTGGCAGAAATTGTGAATAACTGTATTCCCCATTAGCAAAATGTTTCTATTGATCAAGATCTAAATTTGGTGATAACTGCACCTCAGGGATTGGTGATGGCTGGCACTGCTTCACTCAAGATGTCGTTAGATCTTACTGACTGCTTTGGCTCAGGATAAACCAGCACTTCAGTGGCTGCATGAGAAATCAAAGGCACTGCAGACTGTCTGCTCAATAAGTGGTATTTTCCTCTGAATCAATATTGACATCAATGCCTTAGCTTAGGGTTTTCCACAGTAAGAACAGAAGGAAATTGCGACCACTTGAGGCTTGTGCTAGCTTTGAGATATAAATAAGTAAGTTATGACATTGGACAAGGATAAGACTGAACAGAACTATCAGATGCATACAGTGCCTATGTCACAAGTAAATATCTGACAGGGCTCATTGCCCAGTAAAAACTCTTATGTTAGTGTTAGATCAGTGTTCAGTTGGAGGAGGGTGCTGAAAGCTATCTCCTGTTCTACAGTAAACACAGGGCTGCAAAGGGAAGCTAAGCTCTGGTTGCCATACAAAACAAGAGTTATGCTTATTAATGTCAGCTGATATGCTTCCAGAAATGACAGGCAGTCAGTGAAGTGTTTCTAACAAGAGCTTGGAGGGAGATGCAGCTCATACCATACTACAAAGCTGCCTGGAAGGCCAAGGTTTTCCAACTACATTCTCTTTTCTATGCATATTTGAGGATCAGCATGTCAGGGCGGTCAAACATGATTGAAGTGTCCAGGAAACTCAAAATTCATGGCACTTTATATATACATATAGATACATATATATATATATATATATATATATACACAAAAAGAGAGAGGGCTCACCTGGCTATTGGAAAACAGAGAGAGTCATCACAACTTGTCTGAGTAATCTTGAAAGCTTCTTGCATTTTTAATTACCCTGGAAAAGTAGTGTGCACAGAGCTGTTTTATCTAATTGAAATTTAAGTATCGACTCTGGGTGCAGGCTACAGAAATGAGGGAAGTGTGCACAGTGGACTTGGAAACATTTCAGCTCTGTCAGGGGGATGAGCTGTGGTTTATGCTCAAACATTGGTCAAGAGGTCAGTTAAATACTGGGACTTGGGATTCCCTTGTTGGTTTAGTCCATGATTGATAGCAGCCTAGTTCTAAATGGGCCACCTGATTAGAAAGGTATTGATGTGTATGGCTTTTAAGCTGTTTTAGGTGCTAAGCACTGTGGTAGAAGCTAAACTTATGGTTGCTGACTGATCACTGAACTTGAGTAAGATCAGTATTCAAGTTCACTTTGATGCTGACTTTGCACAAAAATGTGAATGTGTGATTTGATCATGGCAACATGAGGATTGTACTGTCTCCTCACTCAGCCCTTCTGATATCTGACAACTTGATTAAGGTGTCTGAGTAGTGTTAATTTTGATCTCTCCATAACGGTGTTTCTTTCATTCATGAATTGTCCTTCTTCACAGGCACTTACCAGCCCAAGCAAGAAATCTCCTGAGACTATTGAAAACTGATCCTGTAAGTTGTCTGGGACTTTAATCTTACAGCATGAGAAGAAACAGGTGTTGCATCACATGATAGATACACCTGCAATGATACCGTGTGCTTATCACAAAGTCCAAGCAATTCACCTGCATATTTTCTTCTTTGTTGCACAGAGAATTGACTTGAGTGCTGACTGGAAGCTCATAGTGGTGCAAATTGGAGGCAACGATCTGTGCAACTATTGCAAAGACCCTGTGAGTGGTAGAACTGGTTAACTGAAACTGCAGCCGGACTGTCACGTCTCTGTAGAAATATGTCAAGGGATATCCATGAATTCTTAGAGCCTTCACAGAGATGGCATGAGTTATATGTGCTGCTGTATGTTTTAATGATGGTTGCTGCTGCCAGTGCCCTGATATAGAGCCAGTTACCAGCAACAGAGTACAATGCTTGTGTTCTCTCTGGCTTACTCCAGGGCAAGAGCAAACTCTTTGCTGTTGTTTTTTGTCTGTGAGCAAAAAGGGAAATGGAAGAAAAGCTTCATTCCTCTGATGTACTAACTACTGTACTGCTAGAAAGGTCTCTTTAGACATCCAAGAAAGAATTATACTGCTTTAAATTACCACTAGTCCAATCCTGCAATTGTCATCCCCCTTTAACTTGCAGTGTAGGGAGATTCTAGGAACAGGTGAGGTATGTATTCAGGAAGTTGCTTCAGTGCTCAATATAATTTGAATTTTATGCATCTCTGGATTGTGGAGGAGCCTTTAGGGTTGCCATAAGGAGATATCCTGGGAGCTGAGTGGGCAGGTGGCAGGGAGAGGCCTCTTTTCTCTGACAGTTCTTACTCTCTTGCCTTTATTATGCTAACTTCTTGTGAGCATTTTCAACCCTCCTGCAACCTCTTGTGCTTGAGAAATCTGCTGCTTCTGTAAGGAGCCTTGCTAGGCATCTTTGCACCTGCTACCAAGTTTTATAGCTTTATTTATAGCTATGACCTTGACTGGCAATGATTTCACCTAATTTTATGAGAGCTTCTCAGCTGACTGTTAGCATGCCTACCACTGCTTGGTTTATGCTGTTCAGCATGCATTGAGATCAGGTTCCTTTGTGTGTCTCTACATGAAGAACCCAGTGGGTTTGGTTTAAATATACTGCTACTCAACAAGGTTTATTTTAAATCGAAGATTTCACTGAGTTTACATTTTAAATTAATTGATATTCTTAAAATCCCTGGTCTCTGAAGGAAGAACGTTCTATTGATCATAGTGTATGGCAGAAAAGGAAGTGAACTAATGTGATTCTCCAGACTCCCATCCACAATGCTTTGTGTCTCCATTTAACAGTCATCTCTTCTGTTTCCATCAGGATCACTACTCAGCTGTAAATTTCACCAGAAGAATTCAAGAAACTCTTGATATTCTGCACGAGCAGGCAAGTGCTGTGCAACTGTCCTGGCATTGTAGCTCATTCCAGCAATGAAACATATTCCATTGACTTCTAGAAAAGACTTTTCTTTTGACTTCAGATGCAGTCTGAAATAACAGACAGGAATATTGGAGCATGTTGTTGGAAAAAAAATCTAAAGCTGAATTAGGGGAATTTGGTGAGGGGGTTTTGCTGGGGGCTTTTTTGGGTTGTTGGGGTTTTTGTACTTCCAGAAATGTTGAAAGGAAAGGGATGTCAAATAACTTGATTTTGGGGTAAAATAAATGCACTTTGGGCTGCAAAACCAGTTCCTTCTAAGCCAAAGTCTGAATTACCTTTCAGGTTCCAAAAGCTCTAGTGAGTCTGGTTGATGTGATGGACCTCATCCCTCTGAGACAGTTGTTTGTGGATACTCAGGTTCAGTGCCCCACTTACATGGCAGAGTAAGGCTTGTTTGACTTCCTTTTGTATCTGAGCTTATTGTCCATGCTGATAAAGCTTGTTCTTATTCCACATTTCTTTAATCATTTAAATTGATATTCAAAAGCAGCACTACAGTCCCAAGTACATCCCATGCGGTGCTGACATCACCCTGCCTGATGGTGTTTCCTTCTCCTGGCTTTGACCTAAGCGATGTCAGACAACCTCTTTTGTCCATATTTAGAACTGTAAGGTTGTCTGAGATATATAATGTATACCTCAATGAGCTTGCATTAAAGTTATTGATGAAGGGTTCCCTAAGTTGGGATTTTCAGGCCTTCTGAAGGAATGAGAAGCATTTGCAGAGTAGGCAGGTTTCTTCTGTTTCAGAGGCTTTATTTCACTGTGTAATTTGCACTTCTTGCTGACCCTCCAGACAGGAACAGATTCCATGTCTTGGGAATGCAAAAGGAATTGTTGGTTGGAAAGGTATCAGCTGAGAGGTAATGCATCCAGTGTATTTCAAAGATCTGTTTTCTAGTTCCAGAGGAACTGGTACCCACCTCTGTCAGGCAGGCTGCAGGGCCTCTGGATGTCAGGGTGTAATGAATGGGATTGTCAGAGTACAGTGTACACCACTTTGATATATCCAGTGGTGAAACCAAACTGATTTAGAGCAGTGTCATTCGCATGAAGCAGAAAATAAGACTAAGGGTTGAAATGATGGATGATGGCAAAGAAAAAAACACATTTTCACAGAAACACAGCTGTACAGGTTTCCTTGTTCCTCAGATGTCATGAGGTGTTGGGTGGCAAAGGATGACTTCTGCATTCTCAGATCTCTAACTCTCTCCAATTCCTGTTTTCTCCTCTAACTCCTTCTACAGTTACCTGTGTAGTTGTGTTCTCACAGGAGAAGAAAACTCACCAAATTTAACAATGGTGAAGGAAGCCACCAGAGCTTACCAGGTATGTTTATCAAGAATGGTGCAGTTACTTTACTTCCCGTTGAGATGAGCTCTTGATTACCAAGCAATGTATCACAGCACTATTTTGCCCAAATTGGGCCCTATGAGCTAAGCATGAGGTAATCTGCTATCCAAAACACCATATAACTAAAATCAGCAGCAAAACTCTTCAGAAAAAAATTGTTTTCTAGTACAGATGGGAATTCTAGTAGGTGGGAATTTAGTAAGCAAAATCCTATCCCCCACAAACAGTTTGTGTTCAAGCTTTCTTGGCCACTTTGCAAGGCTCACCTTTTGCTAACATTTGTGGCTATTTCAGTTAAGAAGTAAAAGCTTCCTACTGATTCTTGGGATCTAAAAATCCCCCAAACTACCCAAACCCCAAAAAAACCCAAAACAAAAAAACCAACCAAAAGCCCCACAAAAAACAAAAACCAAACCAAAAAAAAAACCAACCCCAAACCAATCCGCAAGCAAATCCCAACAAAAATTCCCAACACCATCCCACCCACCCCCCAAAAAGCCAAAACACAAACTGCAAAACCCAGTTATGATACAGAGATGTTGGTAGATTATTGGTGGTAATTTTTTTTGTTTCTTGCAGCTTGGCCTTCAGAGACTAGTGGAGTCTGGCAGATACGATACTCATGAAAATTTTACAGTGATCATCCAGCCTTTCCTCCAAAACATACAGATTCCTTTTGGTCAGGTATGGTCTAAAGAGACTTCTGTACACGAAGGAGTAAGTGTGGGAATCTAAATTATAGACACGATATGCAAAATAGTTTCAACTTGCTCTGTGCTTTTCTTCTTAGAACTTGATGCTTTTTGGTATACCACATCAGATTTTTTCATACGGTTAGCAGTTCTTTGTATTACATACTGTGCTGTCAATATGAGTTACTATTTTAGAAAATGAATCAGACCCAATCTAAGAGGTTTGTATATGTTTTCAAGGGTATGTAAGTATTTTTCTTTCTAAAAATACGACATTATTAATGTCATTATTAATAAGGCAAATATATTAAGTTACAGTTCTTGAGGCAACATAGCTGCCTTGCCTCTTCATGTCCCATAGCCCATTCTTCTGTATCTGACAGAAAGAGTTTATGTGTGATCTCATGGAAGCAGTAGTCTTATGTAGTGTGAGCCTTTTGCCTGTTATTTGCAATTGTATTTCAGTAACTATAGTCGTAGGTCTCAGTAGACTATAAGTCTAGGAAATGACCCAAGCCTTCTCTGAAACTGAAACTCCATTTGCTAATTTTCACATGAGTCTGCACTTACTCATCTCACTTGGAACTATGAGTGAACTGGGCAAAATACTGAGCAGGGATTGCTCTGGTATACTAGAAATAGAGTTATTGATGGCAGTAGCCAGTGTAAGTTCAAAATGTTAAGATGTTGCTACAGACAAATTTGGAAAACAGACTAAAAGCTGCCCAGGAGAAACAGGCTTTGATTTTTTTGAGGTTTGTTTTGTTTTGGTCTTTCTGTTTGTTTGTGAGGCTGTTCCTGTGAAAATACATCACTAGAAGATTTGGTACTGAGTTAGGGAACACAGAAATAGAAACAGGGAAATATTTCTGAACTTCTTTGTAGTCTCACAAGCATTCGTTCAAATGTTGAGAAAGCTCAGGATGTTCTTTTTCTTCTTATCTCATACAATATTCAGATGGTCCTAAATGGAAATCGCTGCCTCCAAACCTGGCAAAAGATCAGATGTAGATGCAGCTTTTGGTACTAGTCCTCTAATAAGGTATCCCAAATGCAACAAATAAAAACCAGCTCAGGTTTTGAGGAAGAACTGCTCTGGCCAAAAAAATGTTTCAGTCATCTGTGACCTAACTCTTTCTCATCTCAGTACTCACATGAATCATAGTATCACAGAAAAATAGTACATGCTGAGTTAGAAGGGACCCATCAGGTTCACCAAGTCCAATTCTTGTCCTTGTGTAAGGCTCCCCTCAGAATCTCACCATGTGCCTGAGAGCATCATCATGGCTGCTGGGAGCCTGCTGCACAACCTTTCTGCTGGAGGATCTCTGGTGAGGCCCATCAGCTGATAAGGGAGTGGCACCCAGCCCAGCCACGAGGAGATTTAAGCGACTGCCGGGAGCACCAGCGACCCAGAGCATGGCGAACAGGAGCTGGCAAACAGGAACGTGGCAGGGCAGTCAGTGAGGCAGTTGGCGCAGGCAGAGCAAGCAGGAGGGGCACAGCCAGCAATGGCTTCCAAAAAAGCGAAAGCTGCTGCTGTTAAGAGGAAGGGTGTGTCCACACAGACACCTTAAGAGGGACAACAAGATGGACGTCGCTGTTCAGGCCTCTGGCTGCGCAGTGTTTGAGCCTGGTGTTAGCACCTGAGGATGGTGTGGGTGGGGTCTGTGTGCGATGCGAGCAGGTGAACGACTTGCTATCCCTGGTGGCAGAGCTCAAGGAGGAGGTGGAGAGACTAAGAAGTATTAGGGACAGTGAAAGTGAAATTGACTGGTGGAGTGACATCCTTTTGACCCCAAAGAAGTCCAAAAGGAGATGGTGAAGCCCTGACCCTCCTGCCATCAGGTAGTTGATGCAAACCAGGTGGATAGGGGGGAATGGAAACAGGTCCCTCATCGGAAAGGTAAAAGAATCCCCTCCCAACCCCCACCAACCCCCCAGGTGCCCTTAGAGAACAGATATGAGGCCCTGGACTCAGAAAATCAGGCAGAGGACAGACAAGAGGGCATGGTCTCAAGTTGTGCCAGGGGAAGTTTAGGTTAGATATTAGAAAGAATTTCTTTATGGAGAGGGTGATCAGACATTGGAATGGGCTGCCCCAGGAAGTAGTGGATTCTCTGTCCCTGGAGATATTTAAAAAGAGACTGGATGTGGCACTCAGTGCCATGGTCTGGTAACCGCAGCGGTAGTGGGTCAAGGGTTGGACTTGATGATCTCTGAGGTCCCTTCCAACCCAGCCAATTCTATGATTCTATGATCATATATAATACTGGTGTATTTGGTCAGCCTGGCTGCCTTTGCTTGAACACTGAACTTGTTTCACGCTCCTCTCAGACTTGTAGAACTGACGCAGGTGTGAAAAAACCAGATGGGCTCTCTTTCTTCTGGTAAAGCATCTGTAACATGCTTTGTACTCTGTGAAGGTACTGCAGGGCCTAGGGGGGCCTATGGTGTTGAGGAGAGGAGCCCATCTTTATTGCAGAGCAAAAATAGAATAGACATGTAATTGATGATTGACTTTAAATTGGTGGGCTTGCTAACTTCTGGATAGATCTGCCTTGGGATGCACATTGTCATCTCTCCTTAAGCATTTCTGGTAGCTATGGACCTGCTAGAGTATACTGTATCACCAGGCAATCATGAGACTCTGCATTAGAGAAGCAAGTAGCATGAATTTCCCCTTACTGGCTCTGATTTGGCCTCAGCAACCCCAGGTTGGAGGGTCGTGGGCTCTTCTGAACTGAGATATCCTTTGATATCCTTTATGCTTTCATTTTAGGATGGGCATCCAGATGTCTCCTACTTTGCACCTGACTGCTTCCATCCAAGCCAGAAAGGCCATTCTCAGCTTGCCAGGGCTCTCTGGAATTCTGTGGTAAGGAGAAGGACTCTGCATATAATATGGTCTTTACCCAGATCTTACTACCATTAAAAATAATCTCTGTAATTAACATTGTAATGCAGGCCTGGATAACACTGGACCTTGTGTTTGTTTCTTTTTTACTAGTCAGACATCCACAAATTTCTGGCACTGCTCTCAGCCTAGAATCTCTTGTTTCTTAGCATGTCGGGAGGAGAGGGGTGCTGTAAATGCATGATCATGGTCATTTGTGATTTCAAGACAGCAACTTAAGACTACTTCACCTGTTGTCATGACAAGCTGGACAGTGTTCATTAAGGATGATGTTTCTATGAGCTGATGTGGGAAACAACCAAATAAAGAACTGTAACTGCATGTCAATTTAAAATAGGTTACTTAGAAGTTTGTTTTAAATCCATGTGTCTCATTAGGAGTTAAAGTGCCTTTAATTCAAATTTAGTTTTACTGCTCTTGGAAATGAGTAAAGCTCAATAAAAATGTGTCATTAAAGATTGCCTAAGCAAACACTTTTCACTTAGCACTGCAGTACACTGGGAGCAGGCATGCAGTCAGAAGTGGTATCTCAGATCCTGGATGGTAACTTTTATATACTTTGGGGTGATGTCTTAACAGCTGACATGATTGCTTGCAATCATCATGCAGTACCTCTAAATAAATTTGGTTGAATCTTCTACACATAAGCAGCCTTTTGTTGGAGATGCCCTCATGCAGCTTAGCTATAAAAATTGAGGGAGTCTCAGTGTCTTGTCTTTCCTGCAAGAGAGAGTTTACGACCTTGCCTTCTGGCAAAACTCTAAGGTACTTCATGTTCCTGCCAGGAGTTTAAACTAATCCAGGGTAGCTTTCTATTTCTCTTTTTAAGTTTCTTCCTAGAGATGCTGTTTTGTTATGCAGTTGCCATGTTCCTTCTGAGAAGTAGATGCATTTCAGCCTTGGGTAAATCAAGATCTGTAAACAGAGGCAGTTTTTTATAAATTTGAAAGGTATATTTAGATTATTTTGGTTTAGAACTGTTACACAAATGTTACATGAGCTGACAATGGTTACAAAATGAGGTGTTTCTTTTTTCTTTCTGTCTAGCTACAGCCTGTAGGACAGAAAGCTGACTCATTTGATTTCATGGCTGACATCGTCCTCGCCTGTCCGGCTCAGGTAAATACACCCATGTTGTGAAAGGTGGATATCAGGAGGCTGTAAGTACTTGTGCTTGCTGCAGAGAACAGGGGTTTGGTATTTCTGAAACAAGTTGACTGAAATTTTTTGTTCTCTGCTTACCTGAGTGAGCAGGTTCTCTCGTATCCCTGCTCTGGTTTTCCTTGTCTTTGTACTCTGCAATGAATACTGATTGGCAGCATGGTGATTTGCATGTTTTCAGTTGTAGCAGAAGTTGTGTTTTGTAATGTTTGTGAAGCAGACAGGCAGCTCACACAGCAAACAGCAGAATATTCTGCATTAGCTTTTCCTTTAGAACGAATGAGTGGCTCTGAAAACCCCCAATATCTGTTGTTGAATTACTGACAGGTTGGGTTTCCTGGCCTGACCCAAAACAGAGATACTTCACACTCTTTGGAAGATGCTTCTCTAGTTCTAAAATAAACTGCTGAACTTGCAGTTCAGTTGCTAGGTATCAGCATGTGAAAATGACCACTGCAGTCAGCAAGAATTGGCCCTCTCCCCCCTTTTCTTCAGCACAAGACGGAGGCCAAAGAACTGAACAGACCAGGGAGCTGAGTTGTACTCTTGGGTCTGGAGAGATTAATTCAAGTCATGTGGTTGAATATGACTTGCCCACATTGTGTGCCTCTCCTGTCAGAAAAGGAAAATTTCCTGAGTTATTAATCAGCTTGTGTCAAAAGTCCTCACACCCACTTAAAGTGATCCAGCTTCATTATACCCGTCATTCTTTCCAGGTAGCTTAAATAAACTTAGCAACTTCTTCAAATAATGTGGCATTTATATCCCATGCAAAGAATATACAGCCATTTTCAGACCCAGTAAGCCCACAGTGCTTTGAAAAAGTTGATAAAAGTTGCAGTAGCTTTCCCTACTCGGGAAGCTCTGATATAAAGACTCTGAAGCAGAGCTACAAAGGAATAAATAGAGTGTGCACCTTCTGTGCTACTAAAGAGAGTACTAAATTATTTCACATTCCAGCACCCACAAATTCCATTTACTATTCCTAAAATTTCTCTCTACAGTTTTAAAATCCTACTACAGGTAGCCATGTCAATGAAAATATCAGGTGTGCCAGGTTGTAAGGTCCCAACAAGCCAAGGAAAATTACTTGTGTTGAGGTAATCTAAAGTAAGAGAAAACTCTGCAAATAAAAGAACAGTGGGTCTTCTAATCAATTAAATATGGCATCTGATTTAGTGCTTTGTAAGACCTCCATGCAGGTACTGGAATTGCTCTTAATTGAGATAACTGGGTATGTTGGTGAAATTTTTTAGCCTGTGCAATGTATAGGTCTTCCTGAATGCATGTTTCATTAATAGGGGACAAAAACAACCATGAAATTTATTCAGCCTCTTTTTTTAGGGAAGAGTGGTCATTTCAATAGTCAGTCTTTCATCTCCCCTCTGCTGGCAGAGGAACATCTGCCCAGATTTCTCTAGACTTTGCATCAGTGTCTTTTGAAAGGACTAAACACCAAATATAGTCTAAGAAATTTGTGGAGGTTTAGGAGAGGAAAATGTTAAACTGTAATCAAGATGTGGCATATGTAATTTTTGCTTTAAGGTGCTAAAAGTAAATATTATTTCTGAATTTTAAGGAAGGAACATGGTTTTAAAATCCAGATCCCCATTCTGCAGCTTAGGCAATTACTTTCTTGGTGATATGCTGTCTTCGTATCACTTGCTATAATCTGTCCCATGTGTTTATTGCCTAATTTCTCTTGCTTTTATACTTCTCTTTCTCTAGAATAAACCATTCCTAGGAACATACAAGAACAGTAACTACACACATCTACCTGTGGAGCCCTCTGATGAGTCAATAGAGGTAACTGTTGCATCTTTTGCTGAGTTTTAGGAGAACTATGGAAAACTGTATCTGGTAACTATTCACACATCATTCTAAATTTACTGAGGAAATAAACTATTACTAGTTTTTGGAGAGGGAAGTCCAACTTGCATTGCATTTTTTCCTGTGTAAAAAAATGTTAAACTTTTCCCAAAAGTCAAACAAAATGAATAGTATCATTTGGTGCAATTATATAAAAACTGTGCTCAACAATAAGTCACCTTAAAGAGGTATCTTTAATTCAGAAAGCAAGTTCCTCACAACAGGGAGAAGATTACCTAGAACCCTGAGCCCCCAAATGACAAGAAAGGTTTAGGTACTCCCTCTTTAAGCCACTGAACTTCCGTGTGCTCAAGTAAGCTTAACCTGCAGAGGGCAGTCGCCTTTACATTTTGGGTATGTGGCCAGGTACTGAGGAGGTGACAGGAATCCATTTTCAAAGGGATTCACTTTCCACCATGACAGAACAACTACCACAAAGTAGATTTTTTAAAAACTGCAGAAACATTCATGGTGTAGAAGTGTAGAGCTTGAAAAAAATGGGGCAATTGTTTGCTCTTCACCAATGGCTGCAGGCATGCAGGTGAAGTGTGTCTGGAGATGGCAGTCAAATGAGCTGGGTTAGCTCAGCATGCCAGGGGGCTGCTTGCCTAGCCAAATTATTAAAATCACTCTGTGTGGCTTGATGGGTATAAAGAGCAACAGCTGTTATTGTTTCAGGAAGCCCTGGTTTGCAGTGTTGAAATAGGGTATTTATCTGCAGAGCTAGAGTTATACTTTTAGTGGGTAATACTTGCACTTTCACTGATCTCAACAGTAATAGCTTTTGAAATTATAGGGTAAAGGAAAGGAACAGTAAATAGAGTGAAGGAACATCTCTGATCTAAAAATAAGCCCAGCTGTTCTTTCTAGCCTCTGCAACTAGCCTTTAACTGGATGGCTGATATAGAGCCCATTACACCATTTTTTACATTAACAAATTAATTTGCCTTGCTATTTTTCAACACTAACTATGCTTTCTGAAGACCATGCAGTTTTTCTCTGAATGGCAGCATTGTGCAATTGTAGAATAATTGGGGTTGGAAGGGTCTTCAGGAACTCCCTTGTCCAACCTCCCACTCCAAGCAGGGCTGGCCCTTAGATCAATGTAAGCAACTGTCTTTGCCCTTACAGTTTGTGCCCATTACAACAATCACAATTTTTCCCCCAATGACTTTCCAGATGATGTTGTTGCTCACTGGAAAAGAGGTTGGGTGACACATTGATCAGCTACTTTTGCTGGTGAACTAAGATGTTCTGCAAACTATGGTTGACTCCGTTTCCTCAACTGCTGGAACAGATGTAATGGGCTACTATATCACCTACAAATGTGTGCTGAAGTCCAATTATTTAGAGGCTGATAGCTCTCTTTACTGAAATGTTTGAAGCTTCAGAATTTTTTTAAACTTTGTGTTCAGTGAAAGCAATATCTCTTTTAAAGTTTCTAGGAAAATAATAGAGTTCTAGCAAGTCACATAGGAAATGATAATAACATAATAAATTAATACAATATTATAACTTGGCAGAGGATTTTTTTTTTTTTTTTGCTTCATCTAGTTTTACATTTGACATCTCTTGTGACAGAGCAGGACTTCAAACCTTGATACCCCACTTGCTAGACCATGGACAAATCTTGAGGATGTAGAGGAGAGGAAAAAAATTATCCTTCTTAAGGAACTTTATCACAAGCAATATTTCTAGATCAAGAGTTTTGTCTGTGGAAAAAAATTATGCTTTGGCTTGAAAAATTCAGCCCAAAATAATCAATGTTTGTATTCCACAAAGAAGAGGAACGAGCTGTTGAGCTATATAAGTATCAGCCTAGGATCTGTCTTAACTTGGTTTTGTCCTTCACTGCACAGTGAAACCATAAATGAATTCTGTATTATCTTCTAACCACAAGGTGAAACAATTTTGTAACTTGCTGTTTCAGAACTGGGGCAGTGACCTGTCATGTCCTGAACAGGCTCTATCCAGTCATGTCCCAACATCAGGTGAGAAGGAAACTGTAAGCTAAAAAGTCATAAATAGGAAAGATTTCACCTTTTGTTTTTAAATACAATAAGATCTTGCAATTTTAAGTCCTGCCTGGAAAGAAAACAATAAAAGATGATATATTTAGCAGCAAAAGAGGAAAGTTCATCTTGCCATACAGAGCAAGTTCTGCAACACAGCAGGTATGCTCTCAGTGGAAAAAATATGATCACATTTATCATATACATATATCATATACAACATGTCAGATTGAAACTGCCTAGGAAGATTAGTGGCTTAGCAAGTTTGATCTGCCTGGGAGCCTACTCTGAGAAGCCACACAGTAGGGGTGCTGTGTGTAGTTTGAAGGCTTTAAGGGGAGATTGCTAATGTAAAGTACTGATCTCTGACCCAATCCTGAAAACCAATTAAAAGAGATTGAATGTATGCATCCCTAAACATATCTAACCTGTTTTCATTTTTTTGCTAAGCTGCTTTAAGGTCCATTTATTTCCTTGTTAGTTGAGTACACTGCTGTAAGCAAACAGAAAAAGTTTTGCCTATTGTTAACCTAACACATAGAACTTGAGGCTTGTTCTCCCTAGAAATCTGTAAAAACATGATCAGGTTGGAACCAAAGGCTTGTATCTTTATTCTGATAAACAGTATTTTGTGTCAGTTATCAATAGTCATGTTTTTTTCCCCTGCTGCTTTTTAGTGCATGAGCTACAACCTGCTGATATCAAAGTCATAGGAGCACTGGGAGATTCCCTGACTGTGAGTATGTCTGCATTCCACAATTAGAATGAGAAGAGCAATTGTCTGTGTCTACCTAGATGTGGTCATTTCAGGCATCATCAGATAGAAAGCAAATTGCTTTGACTTAGCAAAGTAAAACTCCTCTTCCCGTGTCCCTTTGCAAAGAAATAACCTGAAAGTATATGAGTGACACTGGAAATGGTGTAATCCAGTAATGAATAATTCAGGCCAGAACAGAAATGGAATCATGGTCTCTATTGCACGCAGTTTCTTCAGGTGTTTTTGAAAGGGAAATGTTTGCCTCACAAGAAAAGTCTCCCCTGATGAAAAATGAGAGGAAGTAATTGGCATTTTTAATGCAGTGAGAAATCTCGATAAAAATTCCTGTGGAAATAATTGATTGTAGAACAAAGTGCTTCTCGCTTGAGATAATTCTGATGCGTCTGTATGTCAGAATTTTGCTTTCAGATATTGCTTTCTGGTTTAGGCATCTTTCAGTTAAAACTGATACATTTTGTGTATCAAGAAATGCAAACTGGAAAAAGTAGGCACATAAGGGAAAGGGTTCAGAAGAGAATAGCAGAGAATAATGCAGATCTGCACTAAAGTTTTCTGAGGAAAAAGTTCCAGAATTACACAGCACTACAGAATTGTTCTGGCATGGGATGAAAGCAAATATTTGTGTCAACAGTTCCCATGAATTTTAACTCCTGAGCTAAACCGCTGCTCATTCTGGCAGCTTCAGCTTCCGTAGAGGTCAGAGGGAGGTGAAGGGACTGAGGCCTTTAAATGATCAGGCTTATCTATAGGCAGGTATGCACATCTGCATCACCTCATTAGCTCTGAAACTGATTTTGCTCGACCTGATGTAATCCTGTCTTTCTCCCTGCTGAGCTTTGAGCTTTTCTTAGAAGACCTCAGTAACGACCCTGCAAGTCTCCCTCCTATCTACTGCCATGACTCTCAAAATTAATTGCTTGATTTATTCTACCACATCTAGTGCTAGACACATGCACTGGAATGCATCTCTTCTTTTTAAAATGTTAATTCTTTTAGTATGTAAGATGTCTTGGAAAGTCCTAGTCATAAGAGACAGACTCTGATACTTGAGGTCCCTGTCTCAAGAGCTGAGCAAGACAGTTTTGATACTTCCATTATTCATGCAGTTCCTATTAGTGGCCATCACCACAGTAGATATGGCTGAGCTTTTTATTAAGAGATTTATTGCTGATGGGGGAAAAAATGCCTGTTTCTCTTGCATGCATACACACACACACACACACACAAGGTGTGGTGCAGCCAGCAGCACTGTGATCTTTGTACTGCTTCACCAGCCTTGGCAGAGAGGGAGTGCAGCAGCAAAGATCTGCCTTGGTCCACTACTGAACGTAGTCAGTGTTTATGGTTGAATAGGTACCATGGCAAATACAGAATTAAGTGAAACCACTAGGAAAACGTAACGCTGCAGGAGAATCCATTTTTATGATTTCTGTCCTGAGTGTGAGTCAGGTTGTGGACCTTGCTAGAGGTCCATCCCAGTCCTGTCAGCTACTCAAATTCATCACAAAGTTCTTGTTCTTATTGCTTGATTTATTTATTTATATTTACATTTAAAATAAATATAATTTATATTAAAGCTTACGCTGCTGGAATGCCATGCTCAGTCTAGATGTGTTTGGAGATTAGTGAAGCACTGAGCAGTTTAGTCATGTCACTGGCTAGAATACAGCTGTCTGACTTCCTAGCACCAGTGCACAGTGAGGGCAATAAATATGCCAACAACCTTGTGTGTATTGGCAAAAAAAATCCTGCCTGCACTTCTTTGTCTCAGTATTAGACTAGCAGACTCGGTCCAGTGGAGGAAAAGTGGATTTTAGACCAAAGATTTTTCTTGGCAGGTTGAAATGAAGCTCCTCTACTGATTTATTTACAGCTAAAACTGGCTGGTAATTTTTCATCAGCAGGTTGTTTTATTTTTGTTTTTTGTTCTGGATTTTTTTGTGTTTTTTTGTGAGTAGGGTGGTGTTTGTTTGCTTGTTTGTTGTTTGGGTTTTGTTGTTTGTTCGGGGTTTTTTGCCTCTAAGTCTCTCAAAATTAGCTTTCTTCAGGAAATACCAGCATGAAGCATTTTCCATCAGAAAAATCCAAATAAATACAAATTTGCTGATGTTATTCTAGGTCTTACTGGGTTGCTTGCTGAAACAATATTAGAGTAGTAGTTACAAAGCCTTATGTCCTTGACCTTACAGTCTGATGCCCTCTGGCTGAACTATCTCTCCTCTGATATTCCATGATCTACTATCTAGATGAGCTGCTTTTGTGTATGAAGAGAAGCAGGTGAATTTGAAGCACAGGAGATGCAGAGCTGCCCAGAGGCCAGTGTGTGGTGATGAATAAAGACATGGATCATTCAGGCTAAAAATGGCATATTGCAAAAGCTGGGATGGATGCTGAGTAAAGTTACCAAAAATGCTTCAGTACTTTCAAATTACAATTACCTAGCTTGTAGCACTCTTTTCTTCTAATATTTTATAAATTATTCTTTCCATCCTTTCTAGACTGCATTAGAGGCCAAAGCAACTGACCTTCAAAGAGACTGGAGGGGACTTTCCTGGAGGTGAAAATGCTCAGTTTTCTCTTTCTCTATTTCTGTCCAGAGACACAGTAAACAGTGTGAGTCACCTCATTGTGTAGTTACATAGTTAAGTATGTAAATGCAGGGGCAGGATGCTGAGAACAAGTATTGCTGGCTAACAATTGGAGGAGCCAGGACTGGAAAAGAAAGAGAGAGCTTCTTGGGGTGGGTTGTGTTTATGTGGATTTTGATGGTGTATTGGCATGAGAGCACTGCATGCATATTTGACTAAGATGTACCAAACGTGTTTGTTGTGGCCAAGTGGACAAAGACAATACTTGTCAGAGTGGGTGTGAAGCTCGATATTCATGCTAGAGTAAAAGGAAACTTCCTGCTTCAAATGGGTAGAAGTATTAGTTAATAAGCATGTGTGCATGTGTACATTCTTTTCTTCATCCTTTCCTTCCCTTTTTGTACGTATCTGCAGGCATAGATGTCTGCAGGAGGGACTAACAGAAGTAGTGTAGCTATGGATTTGCTATGCACACAGAAAAATTTTGAGTTACAGAAGCAGAGGCTCTTTTCATAATCAAAACTGCAGAAGCCCAGATAGGTGGTGAAGGAGCACTTAATGCAGTCTCTCTTCTATGCACAGCTGCACACCAGTATAGTTTCAGCAAGGTCACATGAAGCAACTTTGGTGAGGCAATATGCCTTCCTATGATGGGCATCCCAGAATGCCTGTATGAAAAATCAGTTTTCCCAGTATGTTCTATTCCCTATCTGAAGGCATAGAGTCTATCTTAGCTGATGCCCTGCTTAATTTAATGTGGAATTTCCTTCCAGTACTTTCCCTGAATTCTTGTGGTTTATCTCCTTAGTACTGTTTGAGGTTAGCCTTTTTTTTTTTTTTTTCTTCCTGAGCTGCTACAGCAACATATGGTGACAATAAGACAGATGGTTGCAGGATTAAGCCTGGTTGGTGATTCTGTTTTTCCACCCTTGTAGTATTGGAGGTGATGGGACCTTGGAGACTCAGACTACTTTACCCAGTGAGTATCTTGGAAAGCCACTTGAGAAAGGCAAAAGTCAAATATTACTCTGGAAGTAGTCTTAAGTGGAGGCTAGTAAACATCTGGAAATGGTCATGCTTTCCTTGCAAACAGTAGGGGATGCCCAGCTGTTGTGGATGTGAGCAGTTCATGTGAGTTACAGCTGAAACCCAGTCTGACCTGACTAGCTGTAAAGTTGATTCAGCCCCTCCACATCACAGGACCTGCATGTGATTGTGTCGTCCTTTTGACAAATGATTAGGAGTAAATGTGCTGAAGGTGACAGAACCTCATGGCAGACCTGCTCCTCCCTTATTTCATTTTGTGCTTTCCAGTGACTGGCTGTAACAGCTGAGGGCAAATGAAGGGTTATGAAACAATTAGCAGTCCATCTAGAGGGCTGTGGACAAGGTTATGCTTCCTCTTGATGATTTCAACTTGCTACATTACACTGAAAAAAAATATCTAAAAATACCATCAATTTCTTGTCCTAGTGTTCTGCGTAATCAGTCCCTGTAGTTGCCATGGAAACCATTAAGTGGTCAGTGTGACCACAGACTGGAGGGGATTTTTTTCACAATGGTTAATCTATATGTATGTGATCCAGTTTGTGGAGCAGTTTGACAATACCTGACATTGTTGGTAATAAAATCTGATATACTTTCTCTTGTACCATGCACGTTGCTGTGTTTAGAGAAAAATAGAAGGCATGTTTCATTTATGCATCATATATGAGATTCTATCAAAGGGTTTCAGTCAGCGCTACTGACACTGTAGCAATTTTCAGGCATTGCACTTTCCCACTGAGAGTTACAGTGACATCTAGAAATGTGAATAAAATTCAGTTTTCTACCATAAATATTACTACTTGACGGGTAGCTGGAGGAGCAGGAGGTAGAGGACCATAATCAGAGCTTCTGCTAGTGGTACATAAAGGAAAGTAACTGTGATTACACTGGCACTCAAATTCAAGACTACTGAGTTGCCTGGGACCTGTGTATCTCCTAGACTGCCAGACCTGGGCTCCTCAAAGCCACAGAGAAAAATATTTGCAGTTCTGACAGTTGGACAGTTAGCAGAGTCTCTAAGGCAGGTGTGTCTATAGCTTATGTAAGGTCACATTAAATGAAGGGAAACCCCAGTTCTGTATTTTCACTACTTGATTGTCTTGCACTGCTGGGGAAGGCAGTGATGCCAGCTGTACTACAAAGGGTTAAATGATATGGTTTTCTCTTTTTAAGATATCCTGAAAAAATTCAATCCAAACCTCTTTGGATTCTCCACTGGCAGCAATAAGGAAACAGCTGGTTTCAACGTTGCAGAGGGAGGTGCCACAGCAGGGTAAGCACAGTCACAGCTGAAAAAGGGCAAAGGAGAGAGCTCACAGACTGGCATATTAGCTTTAAACTGAGTTAATACAGGTGACCTACTTGTACTGAAAGTGTTTCTCTGATCTGATTTTTTTTTTAAATTTATTTTGAGGAATTCAGTAGTTGAGGCATTTATTTGTATCTTTTTCTAAATTAGAGATGGAAGAAACTTCCTTTCTTCATTGGACGACTGCCCAGAACTTCCAAGCTGGCACCTTAGTCATGTTTCTTATTCTATCAGTACCTTTTTCTACCCAGCTTTCAGTATGCAGGTCCCTGTGTCAGGCCACATCTGTAATGAGAAAAAAATTCATGAGCATCTCATTTATTCCTTGATTTTTGCAAAATGTGCCTCAAACTAACAAACAGAAGCCCACTGTAACCCTAATGGCATTAAGGACTATCTGTGTTTCCTGTGCAAAGTAAAAGAACAGAATGAGCAGGCGGGAATTAATTCATTAATTCCTTCTCCTTTTGAGGAATACTCTACTAGGCTGTTTGGAACCAAAATTTCTAAGAGTTTGTATTGCATATATTGTGCCTGTTCTGTGTATGGATCCTCATGGAATATGCTTCTCAGGCTTTCTGTGACACCTGTGACTAACAGTCACTAAATTTACTGCAAGAGAGTTTCAGGATAGCTAGCAAAGCCTGTGTAGCTAGTAAGTACTCCATGGGTGCCCTAAGCAAAAACTCAGGGCAGTCAGTATGGTTGTGGGAATGCAAATAACTTAACTGCATTTGTGAAGGTGCTGGAGAGAGGCAGGGCTTGTTAGCTTGAGCGTAGCCTCATGCCAGTATATCAGGAACTTGAGTTTCCAGCTGGTGGCTCAGCATGGTTTGTGCTTCACTCCATGGACATTGCATCCTGCCTGGAAGCTGGACTGGGGCTCTTCAGCCTGGCAGTTTCACAATGTAAATGGTATCTTCCAGCCATAAGCCAAGCCATAGGAATTTAGGCTAGATCAGGAAGGCTGGTTAGGTATCCAGCTTCTATGTAACCACAAGGTTCTCCCACAGTTTTTGAAGGGAGCTGTGCAATCAAATGTACCTGGGCATCTGGGCATCAGTAGTTGTCTCCAAAAAAAATACACTTAAGCCAACTATGACATAGGAAGAATTCATCATAGTTTCCTGCCACTTGGCAGCCATCCTAGCTGAAGCCTTTTCAGACCAGATTATTCACTTGTGCAGATGCTGCTGTCCTGCTATGTTTGCTTGTCCTTTTGAGGCATCACTTCCCTTGTACTGCTTTCTGCTGATCATAAGGTTCCCTGAAATAAGGAGTGGGAGATGAAGAAGATGGTGTGCTTTCAGAGCATGCATCTAAAATGCCTTTGTCCTCTCTCTGCAGCAATATGTTAGCCCAAGCACGTGAATTGGTGGAGCTAATGAGAAGCAGCCCGGTAAGTGGAACTCTTGGTGCTCCTCTGGTCTCTGGAAGATCACCTTAATTGATGGGATGCTTGAGTAGTGAAGAGTGTTTTACTGATGGAAGAAAAGTCAGTGTTGTTTCTGTACTTTCCAAGATCAATACGCCAGGAATTAGCCTTCAAGAGATAATAATTTACCTACAGAAATGCATGCAGGTAAGGTGCAAGCACACAAGGCAGAGGCTAACATAGGGTGCAGTGCAGCCAGGAGTTGTAAGGATGGTGGTGAGGAAGAGGAAACATGTGAAGGCTCTGGGGAGATCACAGGACTGTGTTGTTGAACAGCAGCATTCAAAGTGGAGGTCATAAAGTCTGAGTGTAAAATTGCTGGAGCAGGCACCTGGTGACCAACAGCAATCTGAGTACTTACTCTTGGGTCTGGGAAATGGCAGTACTGGGAAGGGGGACAATTGAAGTCCTCCCAGAAGATTTGGCTCTCTGAAACTCTGGTACTGAACAGGCATGTGATTAATCAGTGACCAGAAACCTCACAGTGAAAGCTTGCCACAAGCTTTTAGGGAATCTTTAGGGGATCCAGCCTGCCGTGCCAGCTCCGCTAGGGGCTACAAAGGGCACCAAAAGGGTGACCCACTTTTAATTCAGTGGCTGCTGCTGCAGTTTGGGGTGGGAGGGAGCAAACCTGGGAGAAAACCAAGGCTGCCCAGCTCCAAGTGTTGTCTGAATTTGAGTGGATGATGGTCTGGGTGTGAGCTGTTGGTTCAGGGAGAGCACCTTGTAAGGGAATGGAAGTGGCTGGTGCTCCTTGGCTCAGGCTGAATGGGAAAGGAAGGTACTGAATAAGGATTTGTCAAAGCATGTCTCTCCATGCCAGCACTCTTGATGGATCCTGCATGCTAGTCCCACTATCAGTTACTCTGCATTGCCCATTGTTTGGCAGAGAGAAGGGTGCTGGCATGGCTCTTCAATATAATAGTACACAGCTCTAGAGCTTTGTTTTATTCACTGCTTTTTAAGCATCTTTAAAAACAGGGGAAAGGGGAAGTCCCTTGCATATTTTGCCTCTCCATGAAAGGCTTTCCAAGCATAGTGCTGGTTAAGGAGGAGAATTCAGACCTGTGGGTGATTCCCAGGCCCTTCCTCTATTTGTGGGATCCTTTCGCAGATGTTTGTTATGTAAATGCACCACACTAAAAATAGATGCCTTTGATTCCTTTCTTTGTACTGAACATTACAAAATGTTTTTATGAGACCCAGCTCTCAGCAGTGCCTATTGTTAGTTTGCAGTGACGTGGATGCTGCAGCTGCCCTTATATGAGCTCAGTGAAGTCACCAGCCTCCTGGACTCTTCTATTTTAATCCAGCTGTCTGTTCCCTGGGGCGCTCCTCTCCCCTCCTGACCACTGGGGTAATACTTGCCCAGCTGGCAGAGATCCCCAGCAGCTCCAGTTCCACAGCTTCACGAGTCGTTCCAGCATCCACTTCCACATCTCTTCATCCCCACACTGCCTGTGATGTTCAGCCCTGGCTGGCAAACCTCTCATGTCCTTCTCTGTCCTGAAGCTAACGTTCACTTAGGCATTCTTGCTGCCACAGACATATTTCTGTGCTTGTCTACCCTGACATAACTTGTCTGCTGAAGGGGACTTCCTTCCAAAGGGAAGGGGAATTGTAGCTAGGCTAGAAAACAGTTCACATTTGTGCCAGACACAAATGCTTTTCTTCTGTCATCTTAACTCAGCATTCCTCCTTTCTCTGTTCTGCCATGCCCTGCTTACTCCCATTTGTTACCTCTGCATGCCTAAGCAATGGATGCTGTAATCTGTTTATTTTATGTGCCAATAGGAAATTAATTTCAAGGAAGACTGGAAGCTGATCACTGTCTTCATTGGAGGCAATGACCTATGCCAGTACTGCTTGGACAAGGTGGGTGTCTGAATTAGGCATGCTCATCCAGGCACTTGGCAAGTGACCAGCCCTGGAAATTTAACCTTTCTCTGTGAGCTAAAGCTCCTCTTTGTTTAATGGGCACTTAGAAGTCCTGTTCCTTTCATCTGTATTGTACTAGAAACAAGTGCACAGCTTTTAATATTGGGGTGCTGCAGCTCAGGAGTAATGCATTATTTAAGAACCAGCAGCCTGCCCCATATTGAACAAAACACCAAGGATAAACTGAGGAGCTCTCCCAGCTTAACTGGACAAAGCAATCAAGACAGCATGGTGTCTTAGGCATGTTGTTATGGGGACACAAGTGAAGTTTTATTCTGGAAAACATCTCCAGATGAGGAGGATTACTGAGGATGCCTGATTCAGAAGAAGTAACATGAGGCCATGGTGAAAAAGATGTCTTTTATCTAGTTATTCATGCTTATCCTCTCTGAAAAGGCTCCTGTAGGAGCCTGGACCAGGAGTCTGGACCCCAGCTAATTGAGATAACTTGGGACAGTTCTCTCAAATTTTTTGCTGCCCGGAGCTTTTGCCCCCCAACTACAACTCTAACTACAGTCACAAACTCATTTTGCCTATGGGTTTTGAGGGACCTGACTGCCTCCATATCAATCTCTCCAGACTGGCAGTTTAAAAAAAAAAAGTATTGCTCTGTTCATGAGCAAACTAGTCTGGTCTGGGCCCCATAAAAGACAACATGAAATCCAAAGATGTGATTTATGTAGTCATTCATCAGGCAAAGCCTCTGCCAAGACCTATTTTATACCTCAGGATTTTCTACAGAGGTTCAGGGAATAGTTTAGTGATATAGAAACATGAACACTATATAACCTGCATACATGTGGAATAAACCTCTTGATCTGGAAATACATCTGCCAACAAAGGCAAGAAGGAGCATCGAGTGGTAAATCTTTTCATGGACCACCTTGTAACTACAGAGCCTGTCGACTCCTTTTCCCAGGTGAAACAGTTAAACTTCTTGGATCCTGAAAGAAGACTGATCCAATTTTATTTTTTTCTAATATTACACAGGAAACCTACTCAGTGCAAAAGTATGTAAAGCACCTTCAGGACACTCTGGATGTTTTCTATGAGGAGGTAAGCTTTTAAGATACCCTAGCAAGCTATGTTCCTGGCAAGCACACTAATGTTTTTCTTGCCTCTGATAGACCATCAGTGATTATGTTTCACACAAGGTCATCTTCCAAATAGCTGAAGTCAGACTGCTCCTCAGTGCTGCATTTCAGCAACTGCATTAGATAATGCCCTGAGAAAGTGGGCTGTAGCTTCAGGAAAACTGGGTTTCATGGTATTTTTGCTGTGGACCAAACATAGCCTGACCCTATTGCCAGTTTTGATGGCTAAACCAACTGTACAATGTTTAATTTACCCTAGAAAAAATAGAAATGCCCCAGAAAGTGAAGCAGCATTTCATCTAGCTTGTACTAGCTGCTGGGAATTTTTTGGCTGACATCCATCTCCCTCCCTCTCCCTTTTTACATAATCCTTGCACATGCCATTGGTTTCAGTCAGTGCAGTTTGTACTGACTCCCTGACCTATGGATGGCACTTCTTTCTCACTTTGTAGTGATATCATGTTCTGTGATTTTGTATGTCTGATTTTATAATCCCTGCAGCTCCCAAGAGTCTTTGTCAACATGGTGGAGATACTGGAGATTTCTGGATTGCGTCAGATCACAGCAAGCTCTTCAAAGTGCACCTTGGCAGCAAAGTAAGTGAGCAGAACAGGTCTTTGCCTTTCAAATGCTACTCTTAGAACAACCAAATTGCTTCTGCAGGAGGACATTCACGCCGAGTTTTTCAAACCACTTTCATATTTGCCTTTGATACACTAATTCCCATCAACTTTCTACTACTTCTTCCAATACTTCAGCTAAAAGGCATACACCTGTAGGTAGCAGATTCATCACTTCTCAGCTCTAAGGCAGCCTGCCACAGCACAAATCACCATAGAATTGCTGTACTACTGGACTTCAAAGCCCTTTTTGCCCAGTCATTAGCTGCTCAGCAGCACAAGCTGTCGTCCTTGACACCTCTGCTTGTATTCAATGCTGCATCACCTTGGGTGCTGGCTGCTTTGCAAAGGAGTGCACAACCAGGAGCTGTTTTTTCAGTAGCTGGTGGAGGAGACCAAAGTCTTAACTCAAAAAAGGTTGAGGGACTGCTTTGGAAAGCAGCAGTGCCTTTACAGGAGTCAGAGCAGACATGAAAAGACTCTTTAGTCAAATGGGGAAAAGTGTAACAAAGACCAGTGGCTGGAAGCTGATGCCTAATGAATCTAAATTAAGTTGGGCATGGATTTTTAATAATACAAGTGATTAACTACTGGAACACAGCAGAAGGAAAAACAGTGAATAGACTGTACTGCTTGACGTCTTCATACTCACTCCAGAGACATTCTTAGAGGATGCATTTCAGTGAAGCACAAGTTATTACCTCTTGATGTGGGGGTAAGAGAATGAAACGCAGGAGACTGAGTAGTCAGACCACACGAACAGTTTGTCATTTCCATGTTTAAAGCCCCAGATTTCTGCTAGTGTTCTGTAAGCCTATATGTAGGTGTTTTTAAAGTCTAACACATGATTTACTGCTAGTGTGTGGCATATTAAGCACTTTTGTGTCTAACTCAGTGTTGTGGACTCTGCAGCTCTTACTGGCTGTGACAGGTGTTCACTTTAAAAACCATCAGTAAAGTTTTTTATTTCTGATCTATGTGTCAGTTTTTAAGCCAGTGAGGTGGCTCTCCCTCTGCATATAAGCTTTCAGCAGCTATGCTGAACTTCTTGAAACGGACAAAAATTGCTGAAGAAGTGCATCAGCAATTCCAGGTTGGCTTTTAATTCTAGTATTTCTATTGTTCAAGGAATGCTTGCCCATGTTTCTTAAACCCTGAGGAAAACTCTTCTGAACTACAAGAAATTAAGAGAGTTAACAGAGATTTTCAGGTAATGCCTTGATTCTGTAACTTGTCACCTTCCCTTGTGTCTCTTTGTATATCACTTTTCTTCCTCTTAGACCTATCCTCAGCGGGACAGAGGGAGATAACTGGAAAAACAGCTTGGTTACAGTCTAACTACAGCCCTACCCAGCTAATCAGTTAGCAGCAGTGCAAGTCCTTCCACTCTGCTTTATAATTTGACCTCAGTTCTGAGCTGGAGGCAGATTCAGACCAGTTCTTTTTCCAGCTGGTGTTTTGACAGCTGAACAAGAGTAGCTGGTGGTGGTTGTTTCGTTGATATGTGTCCATTATGAATCCAGCTAATAGCTCACATGAATCATCACGTCACTGCAAACATGACAAATGCTTTGCATCAGCAGTTTTGTGGTAGCTCTTAGCAGAGAAGATTAACTAAACCAACCCGATGTTCCTTTTTGCTGCTACAGGCTGAGGCTGTGCACACAGATAGCTTAACATGGGTCAGCTAGCTAGTTGAGAGTAACTTTTCATAGCCCCAGGTGTAAGATTCACTCAAATCTAGCAAAGGCTATAAATAGCTATTGAAGCAGAAGGTTTTTCCATTGTTATTCCTGTGAATACAGGGATGGCTGTATCAGTTCACATTCTGTCCTTCTGTCTACCATTCTGCCTCTGGCAGTGAATGTTGTCAGCTGAACCTGACAATGCTCAAAAATATCCAGTTTGGAAAACACTTTTTAAACCTATCCAAGAGTTGTTTTCCTTAACTAACAAAGTGGGGTTAAGAATGTTTTGAGATAGGACCCAGAAGCATAGCCATAAGCTGTTAAGTAACTAGTAGATGTTTTTATTGAATGAATGACTATTGCCATAGTTTTCAATGCTTCAGTTTCATTTTACTTCAGGCACACCTTTCTGAAAAATCAACTGCACCTTAGCCTCAAGTTGGTCTTCTGGACTCATTTGTCACTTCTAAAAATTTTGGCTTTATGCCTTTTTTTTAATTCTCGGTCAATTTTCATCTAGTTGCTATTGTGCAGCACTGTAGGTAAGGAACAAACTCAGCACTGTAAGTAAGGAACAAACTACTTTTTTTTTTTTAATTAAGCAACTTCAGCAACTTTACATTTCAGACTACCTAACCTTCTGTGCATCCTCCTCATGAAAACCTTTTTATGAACCAAACTATTTTTTTAGCCATTGACTGGACTTTTTTAAACTATACATATGGGTTTATACTAATAATTTATGGCTTCCTATATTGAAAAAAGTATAATATGCATGGTTTATCTAGCTAACAACTGTTAGATAAACCTTGTAAGTGACTCTTCTGTTCCCACATGTGCAACTCCATACAGACTGAAGCCTTGCAGCTGATCAGCAGCGGTCGGTATGAGAAGCGAGAGGACTTTGCAGTTGTCATGCAGCCTTTCTTCAGAAACACCATGTTGCCCCTGGATAGAGTGAGTCCTTTTTTTCTTTCTCACTGCACTCGGACCATATCTTGCAACGTGAAGCAATGTGTGTTTTCTTCTCTTTGCACAGTCTAGCAGCGCAGGGTGGAACCTACAGTAAGAGTGGCAGAGGAAAAGGCAGCAAAGACTTTGCTGCCTGTGAATCAACGTGGCTTTACCAGACATTTGTAATTTGCACACATTAAACCCAAGCACCCTCTGGCTTCCTCTAAATTGCATGTTGCTTCCCCTGTTGGGGGCTTGGTTGGCATTCACCACAGTTTTCTTCTGACCTGGGCTATGGAATATGTTTGAGTTTCCTTCACATACAGAGCAGCAGTTCCATGCCTGGCTCATCCCAGCCTGATAACAGGCAGCAGCCTTTGAAACCAAACTCTAGTTCTCCTTCTTTTCTCCAGCCTCAGCACTATGTATTATATGTAGTTAGGGTTACAAATATTTATCATGAATCATGGTCAAAACCATGTTTTCCCATAATACCGTGGGGGTTTTTTGTTTTTTGGGTTTTTTTTTGTTTTTTTGTCATATCATCCCCATTTTTTTTCTGGCAGCCTTCAAATTCAAAGAATGGTCATCATACATATAATGATGAGGCACATTCTACCTCAGAAAGGCATCTGCCTCAGCTGGATAAGCCCACAGTTTTTAATGTTACCTGAAACTCAGCACAAATTTCAATACCTGAAAGGTTATAAGTCTGAGTCATAAAAGTTTAACAAGCAAAAATAAGCAGATTTATGTCATTTCTGTATGAGCTGGAGTGACAGTCAATGGCAGTGTCCTTGTAAGAGCCGTGACTATTTCTCTAATGAAAAGTTTAGGTTTGTTATGAGTTGAGCAGGCTGTATTATGCAGAAGATCTCAAGATTCAGTAATCAACCCACAGTTAGGACTACCTGAGGTTATGTTCAGTGTCAAAATATGAGCATATTGCCTTTAGAAAGATACCAAAAATGTGAAGTGAAAATGCCAAGTACAGTGCATAATTAGATACATCAGAACTCAAAGGATGAAAAGTACTGAGAAATACAATTTTTCTTTTCTTGCAGAATGGCAAGCCAGATATGAGTTTCTTTGCTGCAGATTGCATCCATTTCAGTGCAAGAGGCTATGCTGAGATGGCCATAGCTCTCTGGAATAATATGGTAAGAGGTTATGACCTAAATATCTATGTGTTTGGGGTAGCAGTTCCTAAAGAAAGATCATGAGACAGGTGTCTGAAACAAAACAGTAAGCAAGAAGTCAAACTGGTATCCTGTCAAGAGGAGGGATGCTCAACTCTGAGACCCTTTTCAATCTGCATTGATCAGGAAGGAACACAATCCAAAGCAATAATGCATAAAACAGTACAAGTCCTTGTTCATACAAAATGAGAAATCCTGTGAGTCTTAATGTGATGGAAAATATCTTTCTCATCTGGTTAGAAACGTGTTAAAGCAAAACATCGGGGTAGTTAAACATAAAATCATAGAATGCTTTGGGTTAGAAGGGACCTTTCAAGGACATCTGGTCCATTCAGTCATGTAGGTTTCCTGAAAATGTCTGTTGAATGAGTTTGCCCTTTTTCAGTGAATTCTTTTGGAGTTATTAGGAAAATAAAGGTGATTGAATTTTTCATGCCATTAATATTGTGGACATGTTGTACCACCCACTCTAGTATCTGAAGAAATTCTGGTAGAGTCACTGACACTAATGGGGGGATGAAATCACAACTATGGTGCCAATACTTGCAGTCACATTCCTTTTGTCATTTTGAGAGAAATGATAGCTTTTGAACAGTGTATAGGAGGCACATGCTGGACTTTAACTCCAAGGTTACAATTACTTTCAGAACACCATGATGTTTCCTATGGTGGAAAGAAGACTGGCATTTTCATGCCATGGTGACCTTTCCACCTTTCCAAACACATTGTGGTTTTCAGAAATACTGTATTCTGGTTTGTACAGGAAACAAGCCTAAATGGAGGATAATTTCTTTTTGGTTTAAGTAAAAGTTTGAGCAAGATAATACTTAAATGATACTTCAGAATTAACTTGAGCACAAGGACTGTGAAATGTAGGGCAGAAATCTGTGCAGTTGCCCAGTATAGGATATGAGCTGTAGGTTCAGGATTATAGAAAGCAGTAGACATACAGTGCATGCACATGCTCTGGGTAATTGATTTGTGCATTCATAGCAAATCTGCCTGTTTTCCATCAGGCTTCACTGACTGGGTCTGCAGATGAGAGCAGTCTGGTAGGCTTCACTGTGCAGCATCTTGAAGAGGGCTGATGATGGCCCAGAAAGCCCAGGCAAATGTAGAAACACTCAATTTGAGCATGACTGAAGGTTTCAAGATGAAAAAGATACAGTACCTAGACATACTTAAATTGGTGGCCTTAAATTGGGTTTCTGTTGTCACATTGTGTTCCTATTGGCCATTACTCATTCCTGGATCAGCATCAGTCCTCTTTCTATGCCACTGTAATTTTATTCTGTCCAGACTCAATAATTTTCCACACATGTAAGGATATTGGTACAAAGCTTCATACTGGGGTGGTAGGGGTCAAGTTCTTATTGATGAGAAGTGCAATATTCCTTTCCATAGAGATCTGTAGGTTAATGCCAACTGAAGATTTTACTATTGAAATCCAGTTCTTGTAACACATCCCTGCTTTTCATTCAAAGTCCATGTACGGTGAGGCTGGGCAAGCTTACTGTAAGGCAGTATTGTTTTTCTGTTCCCTGAAAAGCTCAGCAGGCTGTAGGCTTGTGGCCAAACGGCATGGATTCTTGTCAGTACACAAAAAGGACACTGCGTGGGTATGCAGGGATGGGGTTGGCTTATGGAGCCTCTGCCTCACTCTGACATTCTTTGCCCTTTTTGCTTTATGCAAAGCAAAGCATGTTTCTGCTCTCTGAAGTCAGCAGACCCTGTAGTCTTAAGGGACCCTCACTAGTCCCAAATCCACCTCATCTGTCCCCTGGCCCAGGAGAAAAGCACAAGGATAATGTGTTTAAATTCTGCCTCCATGCTTGACATATTCTTTAGAGGGAGCTAAGTGTTTCTTCCAGAAGTTGTCCTGTACATTCATGGACACAAGGATACTGTCATCTTCAAAGCTCAGAAGCTAGTGCTTCTGAGGAACAGATTGCACAGAGATGAAGCAAGTACAGCTGGCTAGAGAATTGTGCACCTTATCATCCTTTGAACTCTGCACCAGACTCTGGCAAGTGTCCTGGCATAGGGAGTATTGCAATTATTTACAAATAACCAGTTGTATTACAGACAGAATGCTATAGGATATAAACCACACATCTTAGAAATAACCTCATCAGAACTTGTGATGTTCTCTTTCAGACATAAAAGAACTGTTTAATTCAGTCTTGACAGCATTAGCTGGTGGGCAAGTCAAGTGGTTAAGACTCCTATGTGAGTTCAGCAGGACTCCATGACAATCAGAAGCACCTGGCACTCTGTTTTGCTTCTCCTCTCTTCTCCACTTGTTAGTTTTCTTCCCTTTGGTAGTCATATTTTGCCATGGTTCATCTCTCCCTTAATTTTTCAGTCTCTACTTCCTTTTTTTTTTTTCTTCCTTTTTAAAATAGTAACTAGACAGATAAAGTATTTCCAGTGTTTTCATATAGGAATCTTACAAATAGAATTTGTTTTCTCCATGTTGTGTCAGTCTTGTTGTGGTATTGTTTCTCTTATTGTTTCTCTCCAGCATACAGCTGACCCTTTAATCCCTTGAGGACAGTAAATGCACATAGAGACAATAGCAGAAATACCAGCACTCCTCTGTGCTGTATTCCCAGAAGTGATGGATGACAACTCTGTGGTTCTCTATGGACCAGTCCTGAGGTCATTACTTCAGGCATGTCCATAAACAGTTGTAAACACTTCAGTTAACATAGCTGAGCATAGCATAGCTGAGCTGCTCATTAGCTTAACTATGGTAACCAGTGGTATGTGTGCTCCTTGCCAATCACAAATGCTATGCTCTAATATTGTGAGTTTGAAATGGACGCAGCATGAGCCATTGGTCTGCTATGGCAACTTAGCTGACAACTGAGACTAAAAAAAGCTCTAGGTAACTAACTTGCAAACTTGTGAGCTTAGCCTCAGCTAAAACTCCCAGGGAATTTCTTGTGTGAGTGAAGATTTCCAAGGCTGGCATTGTCTCATCCTGTAACTCTACATAATTTCTGAAGTCAATTCCATCACTGTGACACCTAAGCATCTTTCTTTCAGTACTGTGCTAAGTAACATGACTAACATCTGTCATGGGTGTTGTTGGTCATTTTTTTTTCCTTTGTGGTTTATACTGTCATTTGAGATGTGTATGTGGGAAAACTGGATGTAGAGTGAACCACTTTGTTTTAGCAGAATATTTAAAGTATGTGGTATTCAGAGCTATTTTCTCCTCCACTTAGTGCAAAAGGAGGAAAAGCTTCTCCTGTTCCCTGCTTCCTGAGGGAGTTTTTCTGCAGACATCAAGATTCTCAATGTCTTCAATTCATGAGTGTTAAAATGTTTGGAAACTTCCCTGTGATGCACCTCCTACCACATTTCTTCATTGCTGCAAGCACAAAAAGATTGGATAAAAAGTTGTAAACCACCCAAGTCAGGACAGCCTGAGGCAGCAAAAAAATAATCATGCTTAATATTCCTTTTCTTTTCAGCTGGAGCCAGTCGGTGAAAAGCAGACTTACAACAACTTCACCCATGACAGATCAAAACTCAGGTGTCCAAACACAGTAAGTAAAGGCCAAGATGTTCATACTCTCCACAAATCACTTTCTTTTTTTCTCCTTTCTTATTGGTAACATTCTTTAAAAATAGAACTTCATGAAGGCTTTAAAATAGTTAACTTCTGCCTTATGACCCACAGGGAAATCTGCTTAAAATTTAATGCAAAAAATAAAATTCTTCACTGCAGTGGAAAGTTGCCCATTTAATCCAGTTTTAATGAGTCTAAGTATTTCCAGCAAATGAATTTGTAAGTGGTGCCATCACTCTCTCAGATGGCTCCTCTTTTTGTTCTAGGCACTTTCAGACAATAGGGCAGGAAAGACTTTGAGCTAAGACAGCAGGCAGAAACAGCTGATGGTCTGTCTAAAGACTGACAGTTTCTCTCTGGGAAGGAATCCTGCCTGTTCAGTGGTTTGTGGTCATTAAAACCTTTGCTCTTCCTTTGTAGAAGACACCCTTTCTTTTCACGCTGAGAAACAGTGGATTCAGAAATTCAGATCTCAACTTGGAGAAAACTGAAGCTTCAGTCCCCTACTGGGCTGTCATTGTGGCTGCTGTAGCTGGAGTCCTGGCAGGTTCTTTACTTATCTGGCTTGGGACAAGAAGAAAAGCCAAGAGGCACCAATGTGAGACTGACACAGAAAAGAACATGAAATTGACACCTCTGTAAAGCACAGGGAACAAACATCTGTATCTGCTGAGGCTGCTCTCTGGTGTGATGCAGAGAGCAGCTGGATAAAAAAAAATGTTGGATATAAATGAAGCTTTTTGTTAGTCAGGGATTTTTGGGTCCAATAATCTTGATCAGGAATGTACTGTAGCTTTGGCTTCTGCAGATCAGTCAAGTGGAGGATGATGTTCAATGTGTTACAGCTTTTTCATTCTGGGATGCAATTCTCCATGTCATGAATATTACTTAGGATGTCAGTTGCTTGCATGAAGTGAGAAAACATGTTCATGCACCTTGGCATTAATTGTGCATCTGCCCTTTTTTTCTTATAAAACTGTTTATAAAACATTAGCTACAAGTCCATGATTGTGAGCTGGTATTCCCCAACAGCAACGTAAGTGAGATAAAGAAAAGCTGCAATTTCACAGTAGATTCCAGCAAGACCATTGAGTTGGAGGTGCTAAGGTATTCCTACACAAGGAAGTACAGTGCTATGGAAACATCTTTAAGCCAACTTCTAAGCAACCTGGACCATCCATGTGGGATCCCTGGTATGCTGTTGGGCAGCACAGCTAGAGTAAGTTCACTTGCTCCGCTTCATCCGGGCTCCATTCATCTGGGACTGGATGTGGAGCTGGGCCATCTGTATCACCTCTCCCCCAGGGCTAAATAGTCCAGGAGCAATGCCATACCCTCCTGCCCAACACTCTATGGCAGGTGGATCCAGAATGACTTTTCCTGTGAAGAAGGAGTTTCTTCAGTAGCATGCATTAGGGGTCTAAACAAAAATGAAGTCCCTAACTGGCAAACTAGCCTGGCTTAACCCTTCTCATAGGACCCATGATATGTTCAGGTCTCCCAGGCTGGAGTCTACGTGGCTGTTCTCCAAGGAAGAATATGCAAACTTTATTTTAAATTCTAATCAGGAGTTCAGAGGAGTTCTTTCTAGGAAATTAGACATTTCTTGGTTTGTACTTGCAGGTCAATTCACATGATCTATTGGCACAGAATATACTTCACAGGTTCCTTGTGATCTTATTTTCCAATAGTTTTCTTATTTTCTATGCTTAATACTTGATGATTTGATTTTATTGAAGTCAAAGTGTCGCTTGCACTGGCGTAATTTTTTAATGAGTTGCACTACATTTTTACTCCAGCAGTGCAAATGAGCAGAAAATTAAAATGTTTCAGAGAAGAAAGTGTTCTGGTATTCCTATATCTAATTATTATGCATACAGAAGGTGTTCAGACTTCTCATTTTTCCATTTCACTCCTGCCATTGTCCTGGCTAAGGTAAAAAAGAGGTGGTTAAAATGCAAGTTGTATAGTCAGGTTTCAGGAGCTATAGCTCTACTTGCCTCTCCTTTGATCTGCACTCAAAGGTTGGGCTATTATTAGTAGGACTTTTATTTGCCTAAATCTTATCCACAGATGTGTGGCCAGGAGTTCTACATACAGCTTTAAGTTGGGTTACATTTGGAATGCAAAACAGAAGCACCTGCATCATTTTTCAGTGCAGCACAGGCATCTCTGCTGCTCTTCCTGTCCCTGTCTTCACTGTGGCTGTTAACTATTTCCCTGATAACCCAGCTGCTGGTATTTATTTAGCTCAGCAAATGGAAGCAAACACAGTCTCAAACCTGCAGGGCAGGAGACAAAATTTACTGTGTTCCAGTCCATTCCACAGCACCTTCACCTCAGACACACTGGAAAATACAGACCTCACAAGTGAGGAACCTGAGCAAATATCCCAATGGATCATGAAGGCTACAATCTCACCCCTAGATGATGTTCTTGTGAATCCTCTTCTCTCCTAGGAGCACAAATAGCTACTGCTCATAAAACTCTTAGCTTGGGAAGGAGTTAAAAAAAGAGAGGGTTCTCTGCAGAACCTTTCATCAATACTAGATATTTCAAAGGAAGCTCAAAACAGTAGTTCACTGTTGATTTACCTTTTTAAATCGTGTGTATGCAGGAAGTGGAGGTCAAAGAGCATGAGTCAGAAGTACAAAATACTGCATCTTATCACATCAGGCTTGTCTTGCCTAGAGATGACTACAAGCACATCTTGAGTTTCATGCTGGTACCCCCTGATAGAATAACTAGACATCCCCTTTCATCAATTAGAAAGGTAAGTTTTGTCCTGAGCTTCTGAAAGCCAAAACATAAGAGTTGCAGCCAGTTTGGAAATGAGGGGAATGATGACTCTTAGCTCCTCTGGCATCCTGAAGGATGGAAATAATTATTGCACAGGACTCAGGGTGACTCCACTTTGGACTGCAGATTCCCCATTCCCTGTGGCACTCAGCTCTGTAACAAATGCTACCCTTAATGACACTTTTGGGAACTAAGAAGTCATTATGATTAGATTATATTGGCCCCGTGCTGTTTCTGCAGCAGGAGACTTTTCCCCTTGTTTCTGTGGCTGTGGTATAGCTCTTCTGCATTAATACAGCAGGACACGCTTAGAGTTGGAGCATAAACTGATAGGCTTCTTATTTAGTTTGTGTAAGTATCTTCTAGCATCTTTCTTGTGTAGACTGAAGTATGTGATGAACTGAACTGACATTAAAAAAAAAACCAAACCAACAATCATGTGGTTTGCAGCTGCTCAACAAGCAAAATTATTTCCTTGAAGATATTGCTGCTGAGAGCTCCCTCTGTGCTCATTAAGCAGAGGTAACATTAAACTGGAGTGAAGGACAAAGCATTAGGTCTGCATCCTACTCTGACTACATTCCGTGCCACATTAGATCAGAAAGTAATCTGTACATCCCGTCTGCCAGATGACCATTCTTCCTTTTTTCTTTAATAGTGTGCCCTGGGTTTCAAATGTCCTCACAGCATTTTTCCTCACTGGACTGCTGAGTAGGTCAGATTGCCTATTGATGCAAAATATAAAAGGGGCTTAGTAAGGACTTCAAGTCTGTATGGAAAAATGTATGAAATGGATGCCATCTTAGCCCAGGATTCTGCTCACCCGTGGTGGTCTTGCACAACACTGAAAACTACCTAATCTCTGAAGTGATTTCTTGATATCTGAGAAAACTGGGTTTGTGGATTCTTCCTTTGCAGGAGAGCTAGAGCTCAGCCTGCATGAGCAGTCACTGTCCAAAGGACCTTTGTGGGTACAGGCCTTGCTGTTCAGCTCACGTTGTTGTGAAGGGCCTTGGAAGCAAGTGTTATGCTGTTGCTTGATCTAAAGAAATAATCTGTTCTTCCAACAGGGAAGTGATGAAGCTTGAGAAGTGTTGGTAAATAATTTTGTAGAGATGAGGCAGCAGCTGAGTTCAAGTTCTGGCCTCTTTTGCTGCTGCTGGACCTCCCTCTCATCATGATACAGTATAAGGTCAAACAGCATGAAAGAGATTCATCTAGGGACAGTTTGTCCCAAAGTCCAGTTTAGGTGCTCGGTGAACTTATCTCGGTGAAGAGAGATAACGCTCAGAAAAATATCTGCATGGAAAAATTTCGTGTGGCTTTGTAACTGCTAAATGTTTCCTCCCATCAGCTGCTGGATGGTGATATACAGATGGACTGATTACAAAAGATGTCATTTTAATGGATGGTCGGTATGTTATAGATTGGGACTTTTGGGAAAAACTTTGTTACTCTGGGGGTTGTTTAGCTAAAATGTTGAGGCAAAACAGCAACACCCAAAAGAGAGGGCTATTGAAAAGCCCTGTATTTTTACAACTCTGCATTTGCATCATTCATGTTCCCTCAGGTATTTGAAAAATTTGCTATTGCAGCACCACAGGCTTGCAATGCTTGCTCTTTTTTACCCTTCTTTTAAGAAGAAGGTATCTGGGATTTTGGGAAAAGACAGACAAAAGTCTATCCACAAAGTAGTTGACAGATTACTTAAACAAGTTTTCTGGGTATCATGCATCACTGAGTATGACAGGAAGGGATGCTCCTGAGAACTATCATGTTTAAACTATTTCTGTCTTGAGTTCACAGTTTGCTCATCCAGGGACCTGAGAAGTATTGCTGGTCTTTGCTAGTATTGTTAGGATTCTGTATCCAAAAAAGGGGGTGGTGGTAAAGGGGAAAGATGTTGGCACATTTTAACCTAGCTGGAAAAGACAGAGAGACCATGGCTTGAGCAAGTGTAGAAAGAAATACAATAAAACACAGGAGGGCTTATTATTTCAGGCATGGCTTGGACTACTCACTGGCTACAGACTGGACAAACCCTAATTTCTGTGACCTGTCTTAACTGCCACTTATAGCACAGTTGTAACTAGATTAAGTTAAAGGGATATTACTGAGAAAACTTCATTCACTGAACTGTATGGGTTTTCCCTAATTGCAGCCCTTCAGCAGGATTTGTAGAAGTCAGGTATGGAAACATGCTCATATTCTGTCCCTGACAGAGTATGGGATCCATGAATGTGTTTCAGTGGGAGGGTGCTTGTACCCTCCAGGCCTTCTGCTTCTTTACAAGAAGGATTTCATAGTCATTCTGGAGCAGTGGCACTGCAGAGCCATGGTTTACTGAGAGGCCATTGGGAATTTCTGCCATTGATACAGGAGCTGACCTGGGAGTGAGTTATTCCAGCTGGAGAAACCAGCTGCTTCCAAACATCTAAGAGTGCTTTCTCATTGGCATAAGGTGGTAATGGCTGTGAAGAAGTGATACAGACACTTTAAAGGTACCAGGTCATAACCATGAGGGTTTTTTCAAAATTCCTTTTAATGTTAAAAGAAGCCATGGAGGAAAACCCTTTAGCTACCATTTTGTTGCTTAGGTGAATGGAAGCACCACCTGAGGGCCCCAATGGGCTTAGGTTGTGATAGGAGATAATCCTCAAAGTAAAACAGCAGCTGGGGCTGCTCTTCAGTTTATCAACAGCAGGGACCTGGGCCTTGGGCCTTAGAAATATATGTATAACAGCTTTACAGTGTGTAGACAAGGCAGAAAGTACTTCCCATTCTCTTGCTCCAAGTCAGTTTTCCTGTAAATGCCTCAGTACCTCCTGTCAAAGTTACTTTCGTGCTGAGGCTGGTACCCTCAGAAAGCTCACTTGGCTGCAAATACAGCTTCTAATGCCTGAAGTGGAGCAGATTCTTCAAAGTCACACAGCAAAACTGAGTAACTCTACATATCATACAATATCCCTGAGTATTTGTCCCAGACCCTCTGGGGATCTGAGGCACTGACCCACTTAGGCTGTGAATCCCAGACAGACTCAGGTGGAGAACAGACATCACTATGCTCAATGTAGGAAAGAGTAACACTTCTGGGAAGGTGCAAAAGCAGAAATTCAGGCATCTAAATGTTGTCAAGTCCAAAAATAGAGTTAAGCATGTATTCTGAAGAAATTACGTGGGATTTTGTGGACCATACTTAACAGGATTAGACATCTATACTCCATCACTGTGTCATCTACATAAGGCTTGTGTGCTGAAAATGGGCTGAAAATTATGCAAATGCCTCTCAGCCTTTGGCGTAACATTTATCTATCACATACCTGTTTTGTAGCAGGAGCTGACCTTTTCCTGCTGCTGCTCCTGCTACACTAGTCAAACAACTTCTTCACTGTTTCCCCTACCTGAGACATCCTTTTCGGTAATGCTGCCAGAAATCCCTGGTGCAAGGTAAGTAAATAAGCCAGCCTGGCATTTAGGACATTCCCCTGGCTGTTACTTACTCAAGAAATAAATACTCAATGTCATTGTTAAAGCATCATCTAAAGCATTTTACAAATATTTATGAGGGTAATTTGTGTGTCCTAACATTCCTGTGAGATAGTCTTATTGCCCCCCAACTAATGATAATGAAATTCATGTGCAGAGATGAAGTGATGTGCCCTGGGCTATGTGATGAGTCAGTGACTGAGCAGGAAATTAAACTCAGAAGTCCTGGCTCCACAGACACAGCCCAGTTGTGTAACCACTGTACAACTTACCACTCAGTCGCTAACTTGGCTAGACTGGTAGCTGTGCCAGTTTTAAGCCTGGTTTTTCTCTTAGCTTGAACTCAAACGCCACAAAACGTTGGGAGTCTGTGTGAGTGGGGAGAGAGCAGAGAGGAGCAGCAAGCCCTGGGGTGGGCAGCTCACTGAGGATCAGCTCTGCCCTGGTGCTCCATAGCCATGCAGGAGCACTGAGCACTTTGGCAGAGACCCAGACTGTGGTTATCACAGGGTGGGGAATGGCCAGGAGGAATTCACTGCTCTCCTATCGTGCTCCCACTTGCATTATCCACACCCAGCAATGAGCTTGCCAGGTTCCACCTCCAGCCTGCAAGATGCAAGGCTGCAGGTTGCACCCTCTCCTCGCTTAGCTCTGACAGGATCCTTGGACATTGGATCCCCAAATTCCTGACCTACTCTAAGCAATGTCAGATCTGTTTATATGAATCCTATTGAGAAGAAATTATGTTGCTGAAGTAGAGTTCTTTTTTTTTCATTGTTGGTCTGTTTGTCTTCATTTTTTCACTTGGTGGAAGAGAAATGACCGGGGGAAAGTGGACCTAAAGGGAAATTTTTCATTTCAAAATGTTATTTCAAAGACTACTTAGCTACTTCCAAGACTACGTAGTTTCAGAATATTGAGAAGTGCAGGATGTCTGCCTTTTGACTTATTTTTCTGCTAGAAGTGTATGTTTTAAAAATATTTCTGATTTGGAACCTTTTTAATTTTTTATATTGCCAGCCTGACTTTTGAAATGGGAACTAGGTCTAAACCAGCAGCATGTCCAGGGAGACAGAAAAGTCATTTCTTCTGAATAGTTCCATTTAATTAAGAGTCATTATTTCACAGAATTATGCCATCATTTATGTTGGAAAAAACCTTTAAGATCAAGTCCAACTGTAAATCTAACACTGCTCAGTCCAATATTAAACCATATCCCTAAGTGCCACATCTACACGTCTTTTAAATACCCCCAGGGATGGTGATTCAACCACTTCCCTGGGTAGATTGTTCCAATGTTTGACAGCCCTTTCAGTGAAGAATTTTTTCCTAATATCCAATTTAAACCTTCCCTGACACAACTCGAGACCATTTCTCTCCTGTCATTTATTACCTGGGAGAAGAGACTATCACCCATCTCAACATTTCAGTGCTTGAGAGACAGCTTCACTCCTGTATTGATCCACATGAGCTGTTTGTAACCATGCCAGCTGTGAGAGCAACAACAGTCTAAAACCGCCGTCATGCACAGTCATCATCTATGCTGCTTGACAGTATTAGTGTGTGGCTCTAAAACCAAATTATCAGTAGCTATCACCGGTAAGAAACCCTACAATGTATTATTGTAACAGCTGCAGCATCTGTGTGACCATTATTGATTGGGTAAGCCTTTCCCACTGTCTCCCACAGCAGCCCAGAATTAAGAAATGAGAGGGAAGGGGGGTGTAAGAAGAAAAAAAAAAATATATGTTTTTCCACAAAAGGCTGTCTCCCAGCAGCTGGCATATCCTCTGGAATGCTCATGGCTTACATATTCAACAAACTGCTCTGCTTGACCTAATTGGTGGTGCAGCCACTGGAAGAGGACATGTTATTGAAAGGGGGAGAATGTGGCACTCCCTGTGCTGCTCCATCCCAGGGAGGGGAGATCTGCTCCAGGGGGAAGATGAGTGCTGACCCTGCTTCTCCTCTAAGCTGTGAACAATACCATGGAGCTAGGCAACTGCTCTTGGGCTTCCTGCTGTCTTCCCATCAGACCATTTTTAGCACAAACCTGCAGCTTAGTCATGCAGCTTTTTTGGGTTTTGAACTTTATATGAAAGCAGTTGTGAGCTGGATTGAATCCACTTGATGGAAACCAGGGTTGCCTCTGCAAATTATCAAATCTTAAGATTATATTATTTACCAGTGTGCTCTCCTTTGGTCCTCCTTGGAGCTTCCCCAACTGACTGTTTGCTATGACAATCTAATTATAACTTAGTCTGGCCACAAGCACCAGCTGCCCTTGGTTTCTTTTATCTCACTGAACTGGGCAAGCAAAGGTTAGGTGCTTCAGAGCCAGCTCCCTGTGTGAAACCCAAGGAATTCAGAAATGTATTAGAAAGGCATTAGCTTCTCCTTTTCTTTTTTTTTTTTTTTTTTTTTTTTCCACTGGAGCTCATCCAGATGGAGCACAAACAAGGAGAGGATAAATGCAAAGTGCTCTGCCACCCTGAAAGCACGCGCTGACGTCAGCTTTCATGAACTGGCACTTTAATCATCGCATGGGGAATGTTTCTCTCTCCCTCTCTCTGCAGCCTCCCTTTGAATTTCTCAGTGCACCAGCATTAGCATTTATGGCAAGGAAGATTCATTTTTTTTTGCTGGTTTAAAAAGTAGTAAATTTGGAATGCTTCTACAGGCTGCTAGACAAGAGAGCCCCGGAGATCCAAAATCCTGTAGGCTTGGACTACCTGCGTCAAGGGCAGCAAAGGGGCAAGCTTTTTGCTGTATGTATTTCTACTTGCATTATCAATTAAGCTGAAAAGCAAGAGGTTAGTCCAGTCAGCACACACAGAAGAGTTATTACCTTCTCCCAGCCAAAATGTGCAGAACACTCTGGGGAAAAAGTATTGGGTGCCAGACATGAGGGACAGATGGATTAGGGACCTCAAAAGGCCTTTTTTTTTTGAGGCATGCAAGCAAATTATTTCAGAATTAAGCTCTTAAAGTAAGAAGTTTTGTTTTCTGTTCATGTGCCAGACCTCACATGAGAACCTCACTCTCTTCCTCTACCCTAGTCTTTCTGTCTGGACAACAGGTAATTGGAGTTGATCTCTTCTCATACGAGCCAAGAGTGAGGAATTCACTGAAGTGTGTAAGAGCATTTTGAGCTGTGTAAAGAAAAGCTCTGTGTAAGTGCCTTGCATTTGTTGTGCTCTAAGTTTCTACAGGGATTTAGCCTAGCCTACTTGTCTGTCTCTACTATTGACTAGTTGAATTTTCTGTATTGTCTTTATGTCTTCCATGCATGAAGAAGCATGTGTAAAGCAAGAGTAGGGTGCATCTACTCTTTCTTGGCCCTTTGCCGCAGGTGTGCCCAGAGGTGAATTATTCCCCCCTGGCATAGGGGCCACCCTGACACATCAGTTTGGATATACCTCCGTGGAGCAATTTAAAGGTTTCTGTCTTTATAGTGTGGGTAGATTACTTTGCTCTAAACATTCAGGGATGTGCTGGGGGAGGAGGGGAGATGACAGATTGACAGATACTAATGATGCTAGCAGGCTATTGTCAATGTAGATGCAGTCAGCTGCATTCATTAGATGGCCTGCTTCACAATAAAGTGGTTTCCTAATTACAGCCTTGACTTCACCCTCTGTGCCATACACCCCTGTGTCATCAGGTGCTGCTGCTTCCCTTATGCTTGCTGGAGCACAGGGCAGCGTGGAGCTGTCTCAGCGTTCAGGCCCTGCTTGCCCGTGTAATTAAAGGAGGTTTAGAGATGGATTTGTGGCAGCCACGCTCATACTTTGGAACTCTTACATTGTTGTGATTGTTGCTCCTTAAAGGGCCTTAAGTAGCCAAAGGCTTGCTGGTATTTAAAACACACTCATATGCATGCCAGTGTAACTGTGTACACATGTGTATGTGCATATATATCCCAGTTATTGATGCATTTTCCAGGTATATGAGAACTTCTGTTGTGATATGTAAGAAAAACAGGCAAAGAGATAGGGACCAAGCATAAAGATTGTCATTAAAGACTTAGCGAGGATCCATTTTAGTCTTTCTCCTTGCTCCACCTCCCAGACTCAAAAAACCACATGAAAACTACAGCCATTCCTTCTGACCAACACCACAGCCACCATATTTTACTCTTATCTTTGCACAACAGATACTCCCTCTTAGTTGCCTCTCCCTCAAGAAAACCAAATTTTCTCCAGTTGAGCAGACAGTAGCTATCAGCTCAACTCAGATCACCACACATCATGAGCTGTCTGCTGGAACACCCCGAGAGATTATGAAGTTTTAATAATTAGTTCGATGTGCTTTTTTATTTTCTTTTTGCCAGTTGTGGAATGATTGGCTAATGTTTTTTAAACTTTTAAGGCTGGGAGCATTTTTTTTTACTTCTAAAGGAGAGCAGCGATTTCCATGTAATTACAGAGCTGCAGGAGCAATAGCTGTTGAAAGCAGCACCAAATGTTGTGAAACTCATGATAGAATCATCATAGTGTTCCTGATGCCTGGTTGCAATTTCACTTCCTAGCACTGGAGCCCTTTTTCTTTTTGCTCTCCTGGTGTCTCTCAACATGCTCCTTGACCAGCCATTTTCAAATCCAGAGCTGCTCAAAATTTCCACTCTGTCCCTAACCTAGCATTTTTCTGTGGTCCACTGCTCATTAGGAGAGATTGGATGGCACAGCCCTTCCTGCAGTTCTTCTACCCAAGGCCCCACTGGTGCCCACCAGCCTTCTGCCACTCTCACATGTTAGCTCCTAGGGTGAAATAAACTACATTAAGTGACCTCATTCTTTTGTCATTACCAATATATTATAAATATCTTTTTGCTGATAAAATGCAATCTAATTTTTCAGCACACCCTTACTGGATATTGCTATACTGATTAGAATCGGACAGAAAACATATAGCAAATTACAGTCAAAAATATACAGTGCCACAGAAACTCATGGTTTGCATGGTGGTGAAGTGTCCTGCTTTCCCTTTTGGGGACTTCTTAGAATAAAGCAAAGCATTTCCTTTTCCCATGTGAAATGTTTGTTTTCATAAAAACTCCACAGGCAGATTAAAAAAAATCATTCTACATTTTGATCAATACTATACTGTTATTTTTTGGGGTGTTTTGCAACATTTGGGTTTTATTCCAGCATGGAAAGAAGACACATTTCAAAGCCATCTTTCACACAAGAGAGGTCTTATCTTCTAATTAGTCCTACTAAAGTAGGTAAAAACTCCTGATAAACTGATACCATTTTGCTCAGAGCTGGTAGTGGCAGAACTACTGGGTACTACTCTGATGATGGCAGAAGACCTGATGCAATTGAGATGTTTGCAGTGTTATGGTTCTCTGCCAATATTCAAGCTTTTTAGATCAAAGGTTGCTAAAATATGTGCTGCCAGCACCCAAAGCAGCTCCTAGTGCTGTGCTGAGCCCTTACCGCTTCTGTGGGTTTGTGGAACCCTGTGATACCCAGACCATAGTTCAGGGAGCTCATGTTCTGTTTTTTTGTGGTGCTGAGTAACCTCAGAAACTCTTGATGACTCCATTGCAGCAAGATGTTACTGTATAAACAGTTATTTAAAATACTCTGTCCTGAAAGACCTCATGGTCCAGGGAAACAGTCATGTGTTATTACTCTGCAGCACCATATAATCAAGGGAACTGCCCTGTGGTTGACAACCATGGTGCCCGCTGGAGTCACAGGGATCTAAATAATAGTCATCACTAGAAAGCAGAGGAGAAGTGACTGTCAGCATTTCTGACCCTTACTCACTCCTGCTGATCCTCCAGGATGATCTCATGCAATCATTCCAAGTCTGCTGTGCCCGCTTTATTGGCATTTATATTCTGACAACTTTTATTTCCAAGAGCTATAGCAGCTATTCAACTGGAGCTGCAGACGAGCTGATGACTCACCCTGAGGAAGCTGGATTCAGATCTCTCCTAACCCGTTCCCAGAAATTAATGTATAAAACCTTTGCATCCACCCTGCTGTCTGCTTTATTTTGTTTTGTGCCTTAGGAGAGAAAGCTTTGTTCACTTCTCCTTTCTTTGACTCTGTTTTTCTGGATGAAAGAACGTACAGAAGAGTGGGACCAAGCAGAAAAAGTCACTCATGCTGTATGTGCAGCTGTCTGCATATCCCCTGCACCTGTTTGTCCTCCCTATTTTTGGTCCTACAAAATCCTAGGAATTCTTCATCAAAGGTTTCTTTGTCAGCTACCTCCTGACAGCAGCCAAATGGCCATCTGTCTGTCCAGAGAAAGAAGCAAGCTGGGCTCAGTGTTTTCCTTTGGACTGGAGGCCTCCTGCTGTTCCCTGATCCATGGCCAGAACTGTTTTTAAAGGTCTCCAGTTTCTCCAGTTTCTTCTTTGATCTGGGCCACTACATGCAAGTTGCTGCTCAGGTTCTGCTCTGCATCTTTCTATGTGACACAGTGACCTACATACATGCCCTTGCAGTAATGGGACATATCCTGGCCTAGCTGGTCCTCCCTTTTCCAAAGGTAATAATAAAGGAGGAATCTTTAATTATCTGGTGGTCTCCATCCACCAATTCCCAACTTAAACGTGCTGCTGTCCTGTGTTCTAGTTTGTGTGTTTTTCAACAAGAACTAGTTAACCTAAAAGATTTCCACCCAGATATCTCTGTTGAATTTTAGATCTTAATCTGTCCACTTTTTTAACGATCTGGATTTGTTTGTAGAGGAAAGCTGCCATTCGTTTGACTTTCTGCAGAACAGAAACACACACACACACACACAAAAAAAAAAAGGGAGGGGGCACAAAGAAATACAAAAAAGCAAACTGCATCAGAGCTAACCCTGTTGCACAATAGATGTAGATGTTATTTACATTTGCAGTGGAGGTTTTGTATGCATAAGCAAATCAGTAGACTCCACGGTTCCATATTCCTCTGCCCTTGTAGGTCAGCTCCACAGGCAATAAGTAGCAGCATTCCTGCAACGAGTCACACCAACTGATGCCTCATTTCTCCTGGTACCATTGCTCTAATAAAACACAGAATGTAAATGCTGCTTCTCTTGAGAACTCACTGGAAGTAGTACCTTACTTGTGCAAGCACCACTGATGAATTGGTAAATGCAAATATAGACATGGGTACTCAGGGAAACCAAAGTGCCAGAGGTTAAATAACTCAGTCTTAAGTTAACCATACTGAAAGGATAACCATACTGAATATCCACTAAATAATGAGGCACTCTGCCTGTCACATAGTTAGGACACCAGTACTGCCTGCTGGTATCCCTGTGTCCTAGGCATCTGCTACAGCTGTGCAAATTATGTGCAGATGACCAAAAAAGCAAGTGTTCACCCAAGAAATTCCACTCCTGTAAATACTCTAATACTGCCTAAAATGCCACCACATCAGAAATGAAAAATGCTGCTTATGGCTCATTTAACAAGGTCTGTAGTTCACAGATGTTTTGTGTTTGGTGCTAAGACTTGCTCCTGGCTGTAGGAAAGCAGGAGCCCAGATGTGCCCAATTATGGTCAGAACCACATGGAGGTTAGAGTTTAAAAGCAGTGCAAGAGGTCAGTTGTTCACTTCAGCTTGAAGATAGGCATGGATTTCAGTACTCTGTTTTGTTTTGTTTTGTTTTTTTAACCAGTTCTGTAGGCTTTCAGGCTGATTCTAGTTTGTTCTACGCTAGCTCTGTGCTGATGTTTTGTGACTGAATCTTGATTTTTTTGAAGGTAAGGGTGCTGTGAGGCTTGTTCATTGAAACACAAAAGCTCCATGTGAGTTTGCTTCCCCTTGCCTCTATTCTCCTGTGTGATGGATACCTGCAGCAGGGGCTGGGACAGTGTGAACCAAGCCCTGCTGAGCATCAGAGACCTACTTGAATCCAGGAGATCTAGGTGAGGGCTATAATGATTTCATTTTTCTGAGCTGTTTTTAGGAGTCTGGAAGAATGCTGGTCTTCAGACGAACGTCAGTTTAATGCATTTAGGACCTGTGTGATTGATGGTGTCTATAAATATCACTTAAGTGTACAATAGAGTATTTAACATACCATTTTCAGCAGGCTTGGAGCCAGGCTCTCTGTCTTGCTCCTGCAGCAGCTTCCCTTGGCTGTGGGTGCCCCTCTGGGTGATGTGTCCTTGGCACTGGGGGGCTCCTCAATAACACTATTTCCCCCCTTCATTTTTGCAAATAAGATACACGGGGCTACCAGCGAGACTGTTGGGAATTTCTGTGCTCAGAGGACAACCCTAGGGTCCCCAAGCAGTGGATCAGCACAGGGCAGTATTTTTTTCCCCAGAGGAAGAGGAGGAAATAACCCAGGGGGCAGCACAGGCAAATGGGGCAAGTGACTCCAGGCAAATAGTTATGGGAAGCACAAAATAGGAAAGGGGAAGGGAAGAAGTTAATTCTTTCCCCCTGCCCTCCTGCAACTATTTCTCAGAGATATCTGTGGTGTTACTAATGCTTCTCTTGGCTGAGGGGGGAAGCCTTTTATAGGAATTTGATTGCAAGTTTCTATATTTGCCATAGTTTAAGTGAAGGGCAGGGTTTTTTTTATACTAAAATAGAAAAAAAATAGTGCTTTACTGTATTAAAATTTTCAAATAGCGTAATCTAAGGAGTAAAGCAGTCTTATACTGGTACATTTGTAAATCATAAATTCCCACTGCAGAATGGCTCCTGTGGCATTTTGCCAACAAACCTTTGCGGGCTTTGATCTCACTTTGATGCTGGAAGTTCAGGCTGTTCACTATAGCTTGTTTAGTTAATGTTGTTAACAAAACACTTGCTGCTAGAAATACACAGTGCTTGGTATACGTGCTTTGGGTCCCTGAGCACGTGCAATATCGATGTCTTGTGGATCACAGGGAAAGCCTGACTCATTAGTGAAGAGATATTAACCAAGCAACCTGAAAGAAAGACAAACAGACTCAGCCATTACAAAGACTGTATTTGAGCCTGAGCTGCAGAAGCAGAGATGTAGGAAATGTAAGTTTAGCAACCTGCCTGAGGGGAGAGGAATCATGTTATGGTCACATCGAGCAAAGCCCCTGCCACCCTTGCATGGCAGTCAGTGGTGGGGCTCAGCTGGGAAGAGCAGGGAACTTGCCATTTCCAGGGGCTGGGAGCAAAGTTGTGGACCAGGTGGTAAGGATGGAGTTTGCAGGGAGAAGTCCTGAATTAATATTTCTGCTTGGTCTCTGGTAACCATCAGCCAACAAGCAGAGTCTTTCTGCAAAGCACTGCAACCATGACAGCAGCTGAATACCTGAGTTCATCCTTGTTCCACCTGGGTTCTTGTCCAAGACCTATCTTTGGCTTACTCTCTCTCTCTCAAGTCTTAAGGTTTAAGATTATAATGCATGGTATTTACCTTTCTACTTCCTTGCTGTAGGTAGTTCTGAGGTAAAGGTCTGGAGACCCAAACTATTTTAAGATAAAAAGCTTACCACAGGCATTGATTATTCTTAAATAGGTTGGAAATATATTCTGCAAGCCATGTGACATTATTTATAACTAATGACTGTGTGACAGTTCAGAAATATGAAAGAGAATTTGCTCTCTATGTTCAGGGTCTCTCAGTTCACATGAGTCAGTCTCAGATTCTGAAGTCTAAAAAAGGTCACTTTGCAATCTGTAAGTAGCTTTAAAGCCAGTAGAAAAAAACATTGTGGAACAAGGTAGCTCTGCCAGCAGAGAGGTAGAAAATGGAGAGAGCTGATAAGTCTGTCATCTCCTGCTCTTGATGCAGGTAGAGGAAGAAGAACAGAAAGTTTTCTAGAGGCACAGCATATGTCTGGTTCATCATGGCTTCAGTTAATAAATCACATTTGCTTATTCCAGGCTTGTCTCCAAATGACCAAATGTAAAACCTGACATTGCCTCAAGGATACATGAAACTGTGGAACTGGTGAGTACACCTGGCTCCACAGAACCTGCTATTCCCTTGTACTCTCTCGTCTCCTGCCTTTCTTTGTCATTGTGGTCTACATATCCCACCACCAGCACCTGTAGCCTTCTGCTTCTCACTAGACCCCCATGAGCCAAAACATGCCACAGGGTTAGTGTGTTTCTTTAAATTAAGGTTTTCTTTCCATGTTGACCACCACTACCCACCCATGAGGGAGGTGAGAGCCTACATGTCTCCCAGCACAAAAACAAAGCCACAAACATTTTGTCTCACAGCACTGAGCTGACTCCCTTCCCCACATTGAAAACCCAAGATGGAAGATGAGACTCAAGGCTGGGGCAGGAGTGAAGTGTGAGAGACACAGGGGTGAGGCTGGAGGCAGGTCAGTCTCCTGGAATCAGCACAGCTAAAACTGGAATGGAACAGCTGGTCCCAGCTTTTGCTCCTTCACCTCCTACTAGTTGACTTTCCCTAAAACAGTTTTGCTCCATGCTACCTTATGAATATGAGATGATCTGAGACATAAAAAACACCTGATCAGCTCCCTCATGACCATCTGTCCTTTCTCTAAATGCCTCACCAGGTTGTGAAGCTGGTGCCAGCTGTCAGCATTGGACTGTGACTAACATTTATTTTCTTGAACAATATAATGCTTGGTTTCTTATTACCAATCTTGAGCTTTTCTGCTGCCATCTTCTCTTCCTATTTTTGCATTTATTTCATGCATCTATTGCAAGCAATTAGCTCTTAGATGTAGGAATTGTAAGTCTGATTTCCTCAGGAAATGAGGCTTAGGTGATCATGCTCTGTATGTCCTCAGATAACTATTGAATACACCAGCTGATTTAATTTGCCTGATGGAGAGCAGGCATAAAGCTAATTGAATCCCTACAAGTTTTGTGCAAGTAGGAAGCTAGCAGGAGCAGAGGGGAACCCTGAAGTCACGGGACAGAAAGAAAGGTAGCAGATAAATTTGCATCTTTTATTCAATACCGAACAATTCATAAGGGAGATGCATTAATAAGTGTCAAAACATGGCTCAGTTTGTACCTGCAAATGACCATGAGACATAAATCTGGACTCTTGTGTTACATTTACCTGGGGTTTTATGTTATTTGCACAGTGATTGGGACAACAGCTTTAGACCCCTGAGAGGGGTTTTAGTCTGTTACTACAGATCATGGAGATAAAAAAAAGAGCAATAAAGGAAGAATGTACTAATGAATGTTTCTCATCCACAAAGCTGTTTTCAGGGCAGCACCTTTCTGTTATCCTGCTGGCTTTGGCACTTCTCCATAGCTTTCTCTGTCACAGCTTTGTAAAAAGTCTTGTTCAGTCTTATACACTAATTTTGCATCTGTTTCATTTTAAATGGTGGCACAATAGGGCTCTAAAGGACATTTGGGCCTTCTTAATGATCTTGCTAGTAAGTAAAGGCAACTCTTCTGTGTCACAAGGGTCCACCAGGTTGATGTAGTGCAGTTAGGTTTTAGCCACCTTCTCAGGCTGCCTACTCTCCTGGTCTGTGAATCTCAGGAGACCTGATCATCAGAAGTTCATCTGAGAACTACAGGGCACAAAATCTTACTGCATCATCTGCTGGGGTTTTGTTGGGTTTTGGTTTGGTTTTGTTTGTTTTTTTTTCTAGCAGCAGATCCTCAGCCCTTGCCCACCCCATTCCATCTCCAGGGACAACCTCAAAAGTAGCCAGATGCCACACAGGGTATGTGCAGCCCTGCAAGAAATAGTAGGTGATGGATCTCAACCCAGCTCAAGGTTTCCAGCTCCTGACTGCTTGCACATGTCAAGTGACAAGTGTCACCAGTGGGAAGTTTTGCAAAGTGACATATGCCTTCCCACAAGCAGAAAAAAGGGAGGATTTAACCACAGAAAAATTACATTTTTTCTGAGAAAAAGTTTCTTTTTCACTGTAAGATCATTACAAAAAATAAAAGTAAGGGCATAAAAAGGCTAGTACAGCAGTTTGGCTGCCATGTTTCATGCAGCAGTGCTGTGTTACAGAGATAAACATCCGCGCTTAGCTTACAGGCTGTCTCAACACCTGGAAGGCTGTTATAGAGACAGGTTTAATAATTAATTTCTATTTCCCTGAGAGAATACACCCTGGATCTCCTAAGGAGCATATTGCTCACCAGGTAATGGGAGAAGCAGGCAAAAGAGACAAAAGCATTAGAAAAGATAAAAGGCTGAGATCAAATAACATTATTCCTCCTGTCATGGTGGAAATGGGGCTATACTCACCTGCTCCCTAGAGTAGATTGCCTGGAGATGGTTAAAAGTATTTGAGGTCAAAATACTTGTATTCCAAACTTGTTTTTAAGTAAATTAGTCTGCCATGACTGGTGGCAGGAAAGATGGGAGCAGATCAATTCAGTGATTTTACTGTGTTAGATTTCTGTCACCCCTCACAGATGGGGATATGGAGGGATGGTTTTATAATCAGAAAAATCTGGTACCTGGAAATGGTGCTCAAATGTGCTGTGGGACAGGTTTTCTGTATGTACTAGATATTTTTCTCTTCTTCATTCAGCACTACATTTTTCTCTGAGACCCATAAACCTCATGAAATTAAATGCTACAACAAAGTGAGTAATGTGAAAATATATTCTGCTGGGCTCCTTGGTGATCGTGACCAAAACCATAAAGGTGGGCCACAGTATGGGAACAGAGAAGCACCAGCATCTTTTTCTGTCTGTGCCTTGGGTACATTTCCATGAGAGCTGCTATCATTTACCACCTTACTGGGTGTTTGTGTGTTATGATAGGGATACCAAGAAGAAATGTAATGTCTGTGTGCACATACATATTGGGGGTGAAGGTAGAGGGCCAGGTAAAGGAGGTGGCACATAAAAGTGGCCTTGTGTTGGGGTGGGCAAATGGTGTGCTTCAAGGTACAGTGGATAAAAGCATCAGATGTGTGTGTAGGGAAAGAAAGACCTCCAACATATCAACTGCACCTCGCTCCAACTAAGTCTTATACTTTTAAGAAATTATTGGAGATAAATAAGGGATTTCAGCCATTGGGATATTAATGATGTCCAACTTTAATTCAAATTAGAGTGCAGGTACAAGTACCATGAGCAAAGGTGAAATGGGTGAATGGATACAGAGCAGCTGATGGCATAAAGCTGCTGGTTCTGTCAGCAGTCCTGCTGTTCTGCAAACTCCAGTGCAGTGCCTGATCTCATTTGATCACATGTGGATGTTTCCTCACACAAACAGTCTGATCTTAATGGAATCGATAAAACAAGCAAAATTATCAACACATTTAAGATCTCCACAAGGACAAGACTAACTTGTCTTGTACTTGCTGGTACCTGCTCTGCTGTGAGGTTAGGCTGCTGGTGATCAGGGTGAATTTCATCACTGAGCAAAGCCCATTGATGTCTTGGGCAAGATGCAAAGCCTGGTTTTCCCATATTTTTTATTGCTGAAGAGGGTCTTGATTTCAGTGAGCCAGATAGTGCTCTTTGGTACATGTGCCTACTCAGAGATGGCTTTTTGAAAAACGTGTTTCCTTATGAATTGTAGCTGGGTCTCATGCTTCTTTGATAAGCATAGTGTGCAAACTGAAATAGCCATCATGGATCTGGGCAGTTAAGTTAGGTTTACTGATGGGTCTGATGCTGTTAGGCACATTTTGCCAGTGCTGCTGTAAAAGGAAGGATCTCCTGAGCTGGAAGAGGAGTTTAACAGAGGAAATTACTCAAGATTGCACTGGCTTCTGTAAATTGCTGATGAAAAACTCAGTTGGCAAGCTTCCTCTTGCTTTATGGCCAGATCCTCAACCTATAAATTATCCAAGTCCCACTGAAGTTACTTTTATACTACCTGTGTTTCTTACCTCATACTTTAAGATCATTTTTAGCAGCTTTCCTCTGTAATCTGGCATGGAAAACCAGCCTAGTCAGAAACACGTTATCAACCAAGTCTGTAAATCTCTTTTCCTTAAGACATTTGAACTAATTCCTTGTCTCTGGTATAGATATTTTAAATTACATAATGGTAAGTTGTATGTGAAGAACCAGTAGGAGAAAGAGTGAGATGAGTTTGTAGAGATGAGGAAGTGACTTTCTTGATTGTGAAAAGCAGCAAACAAGCTTGTGTGACTCCACAGTGTCTGGGTCTTTAAGCAAGTGCTGGAACATGTAGTCATGATACCATAACTGGCTTGTAAAGACTTTACCTATTTCAATTTTGTTTCCATCTCTGATGAAACAGCTTTTTCCCTATCTCCTCCTTAGCTGTAAGTGCTGGCACTCTTGCCATCCACCACTGCTCCAGCACTGGTGCTCCAGCACCTGCCAAGTACTTTACGTACTTCCAGTGTTGGAAAAACATGAGCTCATTGAATCTTCCAGTGCTTCTGTAATAAGCAGTCATTAGAAATGCCTTCATTTTATGGGCAGGAATAAGGGAGAAAGCAGAGCTTAAGTGACTTAAGCATAGCAAATCAGTGCAAAAGGTAGGATGGTGCTATTGATTTCTGCGTATCTTCTAAAAGACCCCTGAAAATTTTATTCCTTATCATTCATCTGATTAGTCTTGGGCTTTCTCATATAACTCTGGTGTGGATTTGGATCTAATAGGTAGTGGGATTTTGAATTTCTGGAATTGATTTTTTTTTTCTTCAAAATTCTTTAACACTAACTGGGAGGCAATGACAAATTTTAAGGCTGTTGAGTTTCCATGTCTTACTTTCCTGACTCTTGAACAAAATAGTAAAATTCATATCAGAAGGAGTTATGGAGCTTTGCACACCAGTGTCTGTGAAGTACACCACTGGCTGATGGAGCCATGGGAGAAGCTGCTCTGTGGTGCTGCCATTTCCTTGTCCAGTTGCAGTGTCTGAGCCATGCCAAGGAGCACCAACAGTGTGGGAAGGGGAGTGTGGTCCTCCTGGGTCTTGGCAAACCTCCCACTCTACACCGAGCTTGGTGGATGGGAGAACTCGGGACAAACCACTCTGGCATTCATTCATGTCTCTGCCCATAAGCCTGAGGCTCCTCGTCCTTTCCTGAGCATCTCGGAAAGCTGCTCACCTGATTTTTTGCTTTTACCTGGTTCCTTGCAATAGCTGTGGTGGTAGAGTGGTGCCCTGAGTTTGCAGAGCAATTGCATGCCCTGAAATTTGGAGAGTTCTCCTGACATTCCATGGGAGATCATGGCTTGGTATCATATATTTTCTTGGGAGCCAGCTTGTTAATATGTGATGAGCTCCTAACAAATGCTGGATTGGATTTTCTGTTTTGTCACTCATGTGACAGCAGTCAATGGCATGCAGCTGTGCATCTCCCTTAATTTAGATCACAGTCACCCTGGGTGGACTGCTCCTTACACCCTGCAACAACTGCAAAGTACATTAAAACAAAAAAAATCTTAAAAGTAGGGCGGTGCTTCCAAATAAATGCAACCTTTTCCAACTACTCATCTTCATATCTTCCATGAAACATGAATCTTTAAAGTTTGATTGCTGCTCCGAGGTCATCTGTATTGTGCATCAAGGCCTGTGCACTGATTTACTTTTTTTTTTTCTCCATTTGCCACTGATAAGAATGGGCCATCTGGAGAATTTGATTTCCTCTGAGGAGTATTCTAGGAGCTGGAGGTTAGGTGATTAATTTTATTGGGACAATAAATTATAAAGGAAGGACTATGTCATTCTTCTTCAACAATGCTTCTTCCTGAGATGACAGGATAATAAATTGCAGGCATACAGCAAATTCCTAAATGCAATCAGTTGACTTGTTGCACTGGGTGGGTGGAATAAGAGCAGTGCAGATAGGTTTGGTCACTGAAGTTACATGGAAGCTTTGCTACTGCCTTAAGTCAGCATTGGGTGATTTACTTTTGACATATGATTGAGCCTAAAAGCTCAGACTGGGAAAAGTTTCTTTTGATGAGGTCAGCTACTCTGTGCGTTGCTGACAAAGTTCTCCTTTAATGTATTGTATTTTAAAAAGTAAGGTTTGCCTTGCTAGATTGAACCATTACCCTTTTAAGGTTTTCATCTGGACATCATCTAACAGTGTCTGAGGCTTCAAAGCAAAAAGGGGAAAAAAACCCAACAAAACAACACAGCACAGCACAGGAAGTCCCGAATGTCTGCTCCTTACATAATTATTGTATAGGCACAGGAAAGGTCTATTGTCACCCCTTTGATTTCCATCTTCCATCTTGAAGATCTGATTAGCTTTCCATTATATCCATGTGCACTTTATTATTCTGGAATAATAAAGTTATGTAGCCTCTTTTGTTGCCTTTCAGTGCTCTTTACCCAAGCAGCAAGGTATCAGTGGTGCATTCCAACAGGGATGCAATGTGGGCTGTAAAGCACTACTGCTTTGGAGCTGCCTCACAAAATGTTTCTAAAAGAGGGGGGACAGGACCTGGAATTGGTAATCCCACAAGCTGTCCTACTGCATTTATCCCCTCTCATGACTTGATTCACTGATATTAAGTCCAGAAGGGACTGTTATGATCAGTGCAGACACTGAGCTTATTTTTATGTTGTATAATTTAACCTGGTAATTCCTGCATAGAGCCAAACAACCCGTGACTGAACAAGAATGTATTTTTAGAAACAACATTAATCCTGTTTTAGTAATTTCACATCAGGTAGAATTATTAAAAAAACAAAAAACAAAAAAAGCATCTTGGAAAGCTGCTCACCTGATTTTTCCTAAATGCAGCCAGGAGGTAATTATCCTGCCCAAGGATACCTAGGAGCTGCTATCCACAGTCAGGGAACACAACTGGGTGAGCAAGGTCCCCACCCTGTGCTGTGAATATATGAAGTCTTTCCACTCCAACATCCATAAAATGTCCTTGGTCACTGAAATGCACAACTTGTCTTTCTAAAACCATCAGCTGTTAAGTTTCATTAAGTGTCCCTGTAAGTGACACCCCAATGTGGAGGCTCTTACTGTTTTGGTCTGTGTTCTAAGGTGAAAAGATGCTCTTCAGAAAGCTAATGTAAGACTAGGGTTTGAAAAGCCTTAACAGTATTTTCTTCTCCTCTATATGGCTGAACAATTAAAAAGGTTGAGTAACAGGAGGCAGGAGAGACAGCTGCTGGCTTCTTGGCATGACTCCCTACTTACACTTTTGACAGAATTAACCAACATAAGGTGTGGTGCATACAGAGCAGCTACTGGTCAGAAAAACAAGAAATCTATCGGTTCTTTTGTTCTTATTCAGGCAAAGTCCCACTGATTCTTATGCAAATGCATCATAATTTGGCTGATCAGCTCTGCTTTTGAAACAAACACATAACTACATGCATGCGTGATGCTCCTCTCTGTCCTTTTAGGGACTGTATTCTTGCAAATTTGGGCCACAGGTTTTGAAGAGAAAATCTGCTTAGTGGCCCAGATATTTATAAAGCTGCTAGCAAATATAATGAGGGACAACACGACATGACAGATGTGCAGACACAGTTGCAGGAGCAATTGCAGGCATGGGAATCGTTTGCTGTTGACGTGTGTTCCCCTGCTTACTCGACCCTCTTGCAGTGCAAGCTTTGTAGGTACTGCCTGTTGTGTGTCTGCTGTTTTTTCTGCCAATGTCCTGGAGAACCCTACTTAAAGAGTGTTGCCACTGGGGAGGGAATAACTCCTGTTCCCATGGAGTTCATGAGAGCTGGATGCATTTTATTCTAAAGCTCAATTTAACAGGCTTTATGGGGTTGAGATCTTTGATAACAAAACTGATAAGAAAAAAAAGGAGGAAGGAAAGTAAGAAGGGGTATCAAAGTCCCTGTATATTTCTGATATTCCTAGGTTGAGAATCACTGAGCTGGAGCCTTCCCTAACCTCTGCTGGTGAGGTTTCCATGGCAGAGCTACAAAAACACCCAATACATTAATGCTCTGGGCATTTATTTTCTTTGAGATTCAGACAGTTTTGATTTCTAAAGATGTGCACAGTGTTTTCATACTGATCTAAAAAAAAAAAATAAACTGTTGATTAAATCTTTTTATCCAAAGCACCAGCTCAGGGACTTGTTATGCCCTTCAACCTCAAATCATTTTTACACTCATGGGTTTGAGACTTGTCTAGCCTACCATCTTGCATATATATGGGCAAAGTTCTTTGATGTGTTATTTTAACCTCACTGCTCACCACACTGAACTATTTATTGTTTCATTATGCCACCTTTATCTTCAGACCAATGACCTGGCATATTCTCTTAACAGTTTTTGAGTGTTTGCTGCAGAGAAACTTAAAATAAGTCATTCTGATTCTTCCTCTGTTTTTGCTTCTTTATTGTTACTTATTAGATTAAATCAGGAGAGAAAAATCTTTTCCTTACTGAAAGTTGAATGGGCTTTGACAAGTCATAAATTGAAGCTCAGCTAATGTTTTTAGTGTACTGGGGGTGAAGACTCATGTGCACAAGGAACTGTGAGCCACAGGCTTCCTTTGCCTGGATTAACAGTAACAGTAATATAGTGAGCTATACTCAAAAGTTTACTCAAAAAGTAAATATTTGTACAAGAGAGCCATCATTCAGAATCCATAACACTAAATCAGAAAAGTCTTTTGTTTCCAGAAATGGTTTCCAGAAAAAGTAAAGAATTCACTCTAATTCTGTGATCATGTTTCTCTCTAGGAGCAAGTACTTCATTGTATTGTATATCTGGCCCCAAAACAGCACAGAAAACCTGTGCTTAGAGGAACTCATATTTCTGAAGGACTGAAAAGCTGAGCTGGCATGCTAGTTCTGACAAGGGTAGAATTAGAATTTCTTTGGAATTAGATGAAGCAATCAAAAGTAAAAACAAGCACAAAAATATGGCACAAGGATTGTGAAGTAAGTATGTTTAAAAACTTAGTGTAATACGAATGTATTACAGGGTTTGATCCAAAGCCCACTGAAGTTGGAATGAAGAAGTGAGGAGGAATGCTTTCTCAAGCAAAAATGAATGAGAGGGAAGGAGAAAGAAAAACAGTAGAGAACTTCAGGACAAGAGCAAAGGAATAACCAAAATAAATCACAGAATCACAGTATGTGCTGTGTTGGAAGCGACCTTTAAAGGTCATCTATTCCAACCCTCCTTCAGTGACAAGGGACATCTTTAACTAGATCAGGTTGCCCAGAGCCCCATCAAGCCTGACCCTGAATTTTTCCAAACATGGGGCCCCCACCACCTCTTCAGGCAACTCATTTCAGTATTTCACCACCCTCATATATGGTAAAGAGCTTCTTAATGTCTAATCTAAATCTTCCCTGCTCTAGTTTAAAACCATTGCCCCTCATCCTGTTGCTACACACCCTTGTGAACAGCCCCTCCTCAGCTTTCTTGTAGGTTCCCTCCAGGTACTGGCAGGGTGGCTATAAGGTCTCCCTGGACCCTTCTCCTCTCCAGGCTGAACAATCCCAACTCTCTGAGCCTGTCTTGGTAGGAGAGGTGCTCCAACCCTCTGATCTTTTTTGTGGTCCTCCTCTGGACCTGTGCCTTTCTTGTGTTGAGGGCTCTAGAGCTGGACACAGTACTCCTGGTCAGGTCTCACCAGAGCAGAGGGGCAGTAAAGGGACAGACTAATCAGAATTATATCACAGCTTTCCCTCCTTAATCCCCATGTATGTTCACTACTCTTCCTGTTATTTTTTCATGTATTTTTTAAGGTAAGGCTGCAGCTAAGACCCTGTTTCTGGAAAAGAAGCTTCCTGCACTGGGCATTCAGCCAACTGCCTGTAAGCCTCTTCTGTTCACACCAAGCCTGGAAAGAAAGATCTGCCCTTTCTCCATTGCAGACCTCCCCTGACAGACAAGTGGAGATGCTTTTGCTTCTCCCTGGACCTGCCTCTCTCTCAGCCTGCTTGGAGAACTGTAGGCTCTTCACTCACATGCTGCTGTGCCACAAAAATCCCTCTTTTGTCCTCCTCATTGCAGGTTCAGTCATAGCTCAGAAACAGGCACAGCCGACCACAAGAAGTTTCTCCAGGGGTTCAGAACTAATCTTAACACAATCTGTTGGCACAAAGAAAACTTCTTTTGAATGAGACTGGATAAAAAAATTGTGTGAATGGTTATCTGATAAAGCAGCTTTTCTTAGCTTACGGAATTATTCTTCAAGCCTATGCATGTTTTTTATTTGCCTTTCTTCCAAGCTGAAATTTAAGCCAGACAAAATTTACTTTCCCCTGCATTATGATCATCGAACTCTTACTTGAGTGAACTTTCTTTCTTGAAGTCAAAGTCCATTCTATGTTTCAGCCAATTTTATCTGCAGCTCCAGTCAAAAGCCCCAAATCTTTAAGTGTGCAAGGCATATATTTAGTCCACTTTGAAGCCAGAGTCTCTACTGAACATGGAATTTCTCATCATCAAGATGGGAGTTAGCAAGAGAAAACACAACTTGGGAAAGTTGCACGTTTCTTGAGTATATCATCCCCCATTAGGAATTGAGCCTGTGAAGCTACAGGAAAAGTAGGGTAGTCAGCAACAGAGAAAATTCTGGGAGGTTAAACAGGATAAGCCAGACTATTTGACAATAAAGTGAGTGGATCAATAGGTCCCTGTATCTCTCACCTTTAAAATATTTCGTTGCTGAAAAAACACCACGGAAATTATGAAAACTTCTTTCTGCTTTGGCTAGGATGAGATGCTATGGGGTTTTATTTCCCGTGTTTCGCTTGTTAAAGGCTCTAGGCAGGCGGAAAGATGTGTGGCACCACATTATTATGAAATAGCAATGGCAGTCACAGGGATGGAAAAGGGATGCTGGAACATCTTGATTAAGGAGACCAAAATGCAGGTATGGTGCTGTTTATCACTCTGACTTGTGCTGTTCAGGTTGCTCATAGCATGGACCATGAGCCAGCCTTGGGGCGTGGGACACATCAGGTCTCTGTTGTCACCCCACATTCTCTATAGGGAGATGCAAATCCTGTTTGCCCATGCTCTTCCCCCAGTTTTTCTTTGAGTGCCCTACAGCACTGAAAACACCCCCACACCTCTGCTGGAGTGTGTTCTCCAGGGGTGTGCTGGGAGTTTGGCTGCAGCCCCAGTCATGTGGGTTTCGTGCCCCTCCTCTCACCCACACCAGAGCAGACCTGAACCTCTGGGGCATTATAGCTCACATCCAGAAACTGAGGGCAGGCAGACATGGAGCTTTATTCACTTTTGGAGGAGTTTGGGGTTTTTAAAATATACTCTTCAAACATTCAAGGGACATTTGTAAAGCCCAGAGTTCCCAAATTATTTATTATTCCTTGTGATTAGCTATATGAACCTGTGTTACTTTGTCATATAGGAAGTAAACAACTGCTTTGACTAACTAAATATGCAAATCATGTTGCATAAGTTTTTAATTAGTTAATTTCATTAATCACAGTCTGTTTGCTGTTCATGAGCCATGGAGCAGTAGAAATGGGTGTTACTATGCAATGATACTGCAACCATGCTTCTTCCTTCGAGACAGTTAAAAAAAGTGTTCTGTCCCTGTCTTGTAATATATAATGCCAGCTGTACTTCTTAGGTTTTTGGTTTAGAGTTTAATACAATTCATATCTGGTATATCATTTGCTGGGGAAACATAACCCATTCTCTTGCTAGTGTAAGTTAAGTGACTTATAGAGGCAAGTTACAAGTCTGTAGTGAAATGGGAATTCTGTGAGCACTGGGGTATGTCCTACTTATATCTACCAGAGGCTGAGAAGGACAAAAATATCAGAATTTGAGACTAGATTAATGAATGCATGAGCAGAAAAAAAAGATCTAAACACCCACCGGCCCCAACTTTAAAAGTACTTTTCCAGAAAAAAATGCCACAAAGCACTATAGAAAAAAAAAAATCTAAAGCTATGTGTTTGTCTGCTGTGTGCTCTAAAATTAATGTGGACATTTGAAATCTGACATGGCATGAAAGTGGAAAGAATCCAATGCAATTCATTTAAGAAGTGTACTTTGTGACTTTAAAAGACAGGACAATTCATCTACAGAACCCATATTTGAGAAATACAAACGGTGCTCATAAAAGCCTTCAGGCTGACGTTGATGTGTATGAACCCTGTTGGGCTGACTCCTCTGCATTGTAAGGGACAGTAATTACTCTGAAATCAATGACCCAAACTCTGACAATTTGGACTGGTGACAGGTATGCCTGTGCTCATTTTTCATGTGATAGGTACAGAATGGGCAACATGCAGAGCAATTGCTTTCTGCCCCAATCAAGAGGAATTATTCTCAGGTCAGAGTGGAAAGCGTTGATTAATCTGTGCACATTGTTCAGTCCTGGGTCTTTGTACTGTGGTCAGCAGCTCATGAAAAACCTGGGTGGGAAGCACTACCACCAATTCTCTCCTTGGCTGCCAGGTAGTAACAACTTTCAGTCTCTATTAACCCAGACTAGACTCGCACAGTAGCCTGGAGGTAAAAGACAGGTAACCACTAATGAATCCTTTGAATTTCCTAGTTCCCACTTCTTTACTAAATTTTCCTTTTTATGGCTAATTACCAATATTACACGGTATTCTTTGAAGAAGAAGGTTTCACAGGCATCATTTTTATGTCCTCTCTTGGAAAATTGCAGGTGCACTATATCTGCTATAGGTGTTATTATTTATCATCTCTACTGGGAAATCAATTGGTACTGCAGAGGATAGCAGCAAACACCTACAGCAAAAGAAGAGAATATATTCTCCTGTGGTAACGTTGATGACACTGAGAGGTGTTTGGAAAAAACCCTCCTGTTAGCCTTAAACAGCTATCTAGGCCTATATATCTTCTGAGTTCAGCCTACCACCAGAGTAAAAGCAATGGGTGCAGTACACATGTAGGCTGAGTGCCAGCATTAAAATTGCATTTGCATCACTTTGTTTTTAGAAAAATGTGCTTGTGTCTGTTTGCTTGAGTAATGAAGCAAGAATCTCATTATTTTAATATGAGGCTCTGTGACCTGAAGTAGAATAGCAGCCACTAGTCCCTTACTGTTCTTGCAGTCAGAAAACAATATTAAAATATATCAAAGTGTCTGACCTCTCCCGGTTCTCTTGGAAACCTCAGCCACCTCAGCATCTACTGTGTATCCAATGATTGCAAGCACATTCCAGCTCCACTGCACAGAGTCCCTGGTTTGGTCTCTAGGTTTGTCCTTTTTGTAGCTTTCAGTGGTGGCAGAGATGCTCTTTCAGAGGATTTTTTACATGAAAAGTCCTACAGAGGCCACAGTAAAGCAACAGACTCCCTTTGCCAGGCACCCTACAAATGCCTAACAAGCTATAGTACCTGCCTGGGATGAGGAACACCTGCAGCAAGTAGGAATTTTTTCTGTAAAAAACATACAATGCCATAATTCAATTCCAGTTTGGGAAATTACACTGTCTAGTTCCCTTTGCCAGTGATACCACCAGGATATGCATTTACCATTTTGGCTGCCACTAACAAACCACTCAGCTACCGCTCTCTCAGCCAGCAGTGAAAACATGATGATGGATATTCTCAAAATCTGTCAAATAAGCAGAGCTGATTGAACAGGTCCACATTGTACTGCAGGGTTACTTGCAGCTCGGAGAGAAATGAGGTTTCTCCTTTATTTAGCCACAAACTGACTGATTCCAGGGCAAATCTGGTTCCACTCTTTCACTCTCATGTGGATTTGGATTCGCAGCAGGTGAAACCCGCTCTGTAGGTGCAAAAGAGCATTGTTTTTCTAAGTAGTCTAATCACTAATTTTCTGTGACTTCTTCAGGTCCTAAATTTGCCAATTTTAAATGCTTATGCCATATTTTTGTGAAGGCCAGCATCTGCATTTTTGAGGAGACTAGCAACAGTCACGTGAAAGAAAAATAATTAAATGTGGCAGACTATTCGAAATGCAAGACTGAATTATGGTCTACTCAGAAAAAACTAATCTAAGTGTGACTAATGACAACCTTTAGAAAGTGATACTCAGCTAAGATACATAAGTGTAATTTGTGTTGATAATCTATATTAATGCTTGCAAAGATTTTAATTGAAACAGTTCAGAAAAAATCAGTCTAGAGATCCAGTGGAGTATCCACCCAAGTGACAGATTTTTTTGTCTCTCTGGTATCTCAGATATGTTTATAGTTCATGGTATGAAAAAAAGGAAAGAGAATATGAAAATCCTAAAAGGAAAAATTATTATTAATACACTTTACTGAGTTGAAAACCGAAGTCATGTGTATTGGAAGAAATGTGTAGGTAAAGCTAGTGAAAAATAAAATGAAATAAAGCAAATTTCACCCTGGCCTTAATCTGTGGTATAGTTTAAAGCAGATTGAATGGTCCCTGTTCAACCACAGCTATGCAAAAATCAACTTAGATTATACTCCAACAGATACATGGTTAATCTGATGCTGAATGGGATTTAACTTTGTCTCTGCTGATTATTCAGTTGTGGTCAGCACATTCTAACCAATCTACCTTGATTTTCCATAACTGAATTGAAGCACAGTATACATCTGACTGGGTAGACTTTTAGATTTTGGGTTATCCTTGAAGGCTTTGTGTGTTATCTAGGGTGATTTTTATGACATAACTACTTCAACAAAAGCCTTAGCACAATTATACCAGAAAAAAACCCAACTGGTTTTGATGTTCTCTCTTATATCACTTGCCAAACTGGAATACATTTTACAGGCAAAAAGCACTTTAATTATGTAGGAGGAGTTTACTGGCATAACTACACCTGCCTGACAAAACTTTCAAGTGTAAACAGGGGCTAGGTGCTTATTTAAGTCAGTATGTCTTCTACCCACTTAACAAAATATAATTTGTTTTCTGCAACCTTCCCTTCCCCAGCGACACACCGAGTCTGATTCTCACCCAGTTCAGAAGTCAGCAGCAGGATGCCAGCCTGTCAGAGAGGGAGAATCAGGCCTGCTTTAGGAAAAAACTGCACTGATGGGATTCACCTATGAGCAGAGGGTGGTATAACGAGAAAAGCAATGCTCTGGGAAGTACAAAAAAAGAAAGAAAGAAAAAAAATCACAAAATTAGTCTTTGTCCTACTTTTACTTACACATCCATATGACTTCTCACTTTCCCATGTAAGTTGGTCTCCTCTCCTCATTAACTGGTGTATGGGTGCAGCTGGGACAAAAGGAGGTTTAAGAAAATGGCATGAGATGCTAACTGGGCACACTGTCTGTGTCCTGCACAGAGCAGGTTTTCTTCCGAGCAATAACGCTGCTGGATCTGGCTATCATAAACAACCACAGGAATTATTATTTTTTTTCCTCCTCATCTGAGTCCACCCTGGTGTGGCTGGACTGCATCTGTGTGATGCTGTGTGAGGTGATGTTAACAGCTTGGGCTGTTGATAGCTTGGCTCATTTTTCCAATTCACGGTGCAGGTGACACAACATGGAAACAACTGTTTTGTAATTTTTGTGGTGGTTGGTTTGAAAAGAGCAAGGGAGAAAAAAATGAGTAAGATCACATTCCATTAATATTTTGGAAACCCACAGAATTAATGAGAGAAAAGAGCTAAATGCATGACTGGTATCACCAGCAAATCATCTGAAGCATGCAAGGGAAAATGCTTTTAAAATTTTTTAAGTAAATGATCATGCAAAGACACAGTCAACACTTGAGGCATAAAGTGTCTAATTAGAGTTGAAAAACTCTTTGTTCTAAGTGATTAAATGTAAAATTCCAGAGCAGATGAGAGAAATCCAATCTCCTTAAAATTTGACACCTTTAAAGAGAAATCTGAAAGAGTTCAGAGACAGACAAGGAGAGGCAGAGGATGAAGACAGTTTGCCTGCTCATGTAGCTCTATTGAGGCATTTCAGAGGCTAAGCAGTCAGTCCCTGCCCATGTAGGGTGATTCATAGCACCAGAGAGAGGCATGCAGACATCCCCTACAACCACAGAGTAGAATAAGCATCCTCTAAAGAATAACAAAAGATCCCACATGTTAACCAGGGAGCTGCCTTGACAGTCCTGTAAATAGGACTGTGCAGGGATGTACAGAAAGCAACATAGGCTGAAAGGGATCTGGGAGTCATTGGATCCACCTACCCAGCCCAAAACAGGGCCAGTTTAAATAAGAAGCCTGGTACCTTGCTGAATTCTTGTCCTGCTCAGGAGACTGGGAGTCTTTCTCCTTTTGCATACTGATTACAGGCTCCTTGCCCTAACTAAATCTTTATCAGGAGGGTTTACGCCTTAAAACAAGGCTGTAATGGTGATAGGCAAAATGGTTTTGCAGAATTACCTATCAGCTGAAGCGTGTATCCAGGAAATGGGACTTGAGATCAAGACATATGCATTGTCCAGGACATCCCAAACCTATGGCATAGTGTCCTAAAAGAGGGAAATGTTTCTTCCTTCTAGGAAAGCTGGTTTGTAGGCAGCTGGGCTGCTGTCATGGGGCTTAGACTGGAGGTTGGGCAACATGTCATGTAGCAGGGCATGTAACCTTTTGTCCTTACTCTCCAGAGTTGTTAAAGGATTTTAGATCAAACAGCATCCTCTTTATATATGACGCAAATAATCCGGGCATGAGGGACAAGCAATGCTGACAAAGAGAGCAAAAAGTTCATGGATCCTCATGAAACAGAGATGCTGAGGTATCAGTACTGCCTGTGCTGAAATACCTCTGGTTATGCTCAGAAGCAGGACTGTGGGCAGGTGGAAGATGTGAAAAGTCTAAGAGTTACTAACAAAGCCTTTACTTGGGTGGATAGGGCCACTATGGACAACATGGTTTTGAAATTTGGCATCCCAAGATGGAACTGTTTAAGACTGAGGCACTTACATATTTTTAGACATCTACCTATAGATATACACACAACTGTGACTGTTTTACAGGACAAAAGGTTGTATATGATAGAGTTCAATCTCCCAGATGAGCAAAAACTGGAGAATTCCTCAGTGTGCTGTCAACTGAAAATGTTCCTACTTCTTGTATTTGTTCTGGGTACAACAAAGCAAGGTATTAGTCATGCAATCTTTTGATTACAATTGTTTCCAATAAAATCCATAGTTCACAACAAGCTTTGCTCTATGAGAGTCATGACCAAGCTTTGAATAATTTCAATTCTATTACACTTTCAATGGCATTTTCCAGCTTAGTGCTTCCTCCCTTCTCTGTAATGGCTGCCATTGTAAGTTTATAAGAAGATTTCCCAGCAAGAAGATTTTTTACCACTCAAAGTTTTCCTATGGAGACCCTCAACAATACATGGCTAATAAGCATATTGCATTTGTCTTCATCAACAAGTTCATTGATGCTCAATGAAATTTGTTTTATTGCATTTATGCATATATGAGAGGACACTGTCAAAAGCTGTATCTTTTCTCAGAGCTGGCCAAGACATAAAGCTTTTTGCTGTCTGACTTCTAACCAGCATGTGAGAAGGGAATCGTCATCATCATCCACACAAAAGCCAAAACCATTTCCTAACTACATATTATAAAAGGGCTTGCCAAAAGCAGAAGCAGGATTACCTAGCATCATGAAGGATGAGCTAATCATCTAAGGCAGGTATCAAACAGGATAAAAAATATCCAGATGACTCCTGGGAATCTTTCCTTCCCACTGGAACAGCAGAGAAAAGAGAAGAGCTAATTTATACTGTAGTGAACAAGAAGTCAGCTTGATGCTCTCAGAAGCAAAAGACGAACACTGAGTCTTTATCAGAGGTATGGCAGCAGTATTTCTGACCTGCAGGAAAGAGTTAAAACTGCACAGTGGTTGCTGAAAGCCTGTTGTCAAGCTCACAAACTGGTCAACTAAAGTTTATTCTTTCTGATGAGGAAGCACTATATCTTAATAGATGAGTATATGAAATTTTCACTGTCACACTAACTTTTCTGGTCATTCAGTTAGAAAGAAGATGCTCAAGAAAGTAATTTTTTTTTTTTTTAAATTCCTGGGGACAGGCCCCAAAAGGAGCTCTGCTTCCAATGAAGGATTTACACTGCTCAGCTCCAAAACTTGCCTGGTGAATAATGTTGTCTGTAAGTCACCAAACTCTGAAAGGACACTGCACCCTGATTTTCTGCACTGTAGTACATGCCTACCACATACTGCATACAGACAGAAGTGCTCTATCCAGCCTGACACCTAAACACAGGCAAGACTCTTCAGGAAAGAAAGATCTTTTCTTTTTCTTCTTTTTTTTGTGGTGGTTGGTGTTGTTTGGGTTTTGGTTTTTTATTTTTTTTTTTCTAATTCTATCATCCTTCTCTTCTTTTTTCTCTGTCTCCTTATGTATCTCAATATGCTCTTGTTGCCTAATCAGACAACTCCAGACTCAGTATTTTGGTTTCTGGGGTTCTCATTCAATGACCCAACTGCCTCTGCCCTGGGTACAGGCTTTGTTTGGGGTATTTACAGGGGCAGAGCACTGCAGTGCCTGTGACCCTTATGGCTTTGGGCCTTATGTAAAATGCAGCTTTGTCCTTTTACTTCTGCCCCTGTCAAAGTCATGGAAGTGTTTATAAGAAAATGTTTTCCCTTCCACTTGTGAGAGAACCACAGTAGTTCAGCTGAAATTGCCTGGATGTTCTAAACTTATAAGCATCATCCCACCAGAGATGTGTTCTTGAATGTTAAATTTAGGCTAATTGAAGGCATATCCTTTAATTTAGCAAGCTGAGGTTTCTAATACAAATCAAGAGCTAAAAATTAACAGTGGAGCTGATGTATGCTAAATACCTAAGTGATATCTTAACCTATAATTATACAAGTTCTGTTAATAGTGAATAATTTAAATCTTCTGGGACTTCAATAGTCTAATGGGCTGTAGTTATTTCCAATTTACTCTATGGTTGCTAGGTTTCATTAAAATGAGAAAAAGCAGAAGAAAATTGGTGTTTGAAGTTATCACTCATGAATCAAAATATGAAATTTAAATTAGAAGGTGTCCAAGCAACACAATGACACTACAGCCGAGCACTGATAATGAGTGTAGGAAGACAGCAGAGTCTGCAGAGAATATTAAAGGAAGGCAGCACTACTGGCAACACGCTCTGTAGTGATGATACCTTGAACATTGCACAACTGCGGCATGTAAGGAGCCCAAAACATATTACAAACCCCAATTAAACCTTGCTAAATTCTTCTGAATTATTTAAATTTTGTTATCACTGGTGTGCAGATGGCAGGCTGAGGCATGACAAAGCACGTGGCTTATCTGCAGCCATGCAGTGACTGTAGGATGGGAGAGCAGCAGCCTCCCTGCTAGCCAGGCACCAGGTACAGTTACCCCCCAGCAGCCCTCTGGCAGGATGCTCAGCCAGTGTCCCCATTTCATCCTTATACCATGATCCTCAGTCTGCTCAGCTGGGCTGGGACAGGTGTTTTTGGGAGCTGTGCTGTACATCCCATCACTCCAAGCAATGTGGGGAGAGCCAGAGGGAGTTGTTACACATCTGGATCACTGTGAACATCTGGCTTGCAGTGCAATTCCACAAACACACCAGCACAGCTGCATGGATGGCAAATCACAGTGAGGAGGGACAGCAGGAGCTTGGAGAGACCACCTTCAGCATTGTCACCACCAAACAGGTGCTGTGTAGGCCACATATGTTTCCACATACCTGGAGTACACTTTTTGGGGGGCACAGTGAACACTTCACAAAACCCAATTAAGACAGCTAATGGCATCCTCTTAGCCAAGCCCACCCAGCCTTGCAGAGTAGGTCTAGGTCTTGCTGACTCCAGGCTTAAACCTGTCAGTGTCACCCATTCCTACCAGTCACAGTGACGTGGTCTCTCCCAGCTCCCACTCTTCTAAGCCAAACTGTATGCAGGTGAACTATTTTTGGAACAACAAGGATAAATTAGATTACTTGATAATAAAAATACCACATGAATTAGTAAGTTAATGAGCAGCCTACAATTTAGTAGAAGTCAAGGTATCTGACACATTTTAATATCTAAATTTGACTTTAAATTTCTTTTTAATTGTTCTGGAGTGTACTTCAGATACAGAGAGTATCTTATGAGCAGATTAGCAACTAAAATTAATGTTCTTTTTTACCTAAAGATGGGATGTTTCCTCAGTGTTTTGTTCTTTATTTGTGCTGCTTTATCTAAGTCCAGCCTCAAATTCCTCACTCGTATATCAGTTTGGCTTTTGAAGCTAAACTAAGTATCTGAATTTCTCTAAAAAGGCAGAAAACACTGTGGGGTTCATTTGTTTGATTTAAAGATCTTGAAGTGCTGCAGTTGCCACATTAGTGAATGAGCTGCAAGATGAGGATTTATACCTAAATAGGCCTTTCTTTTTAATAGCTTTTGCCAACAGCTCCTTTTAATTTTTTCTGAATCAAAGTAACCTCTTACAACTCATTCTGAAATACTTGTACCCATTTTGTAATATATTGCTAAATATCTCTAATTTATGTAGGAAGCAACAGCAAAACTCCACGTACACTGTGTTAGTTAAATTATTATTGTTACATAATTACATAATGGAGAAATAGCAAATTTAAACTCTTAAAATGCTGATCATGAAGTATATTAAATTATAGCATTGTCTCAACTCTGGGGCAGGTGTGCTCGCTGGCACACCCTCTGCCATGCAGATGATGGGATAAACCAGAGCACAACACAGTTTCTCTGCTGGAAACCAAAGGAAACCAACAGCTAAGGAGGTATCTTAGACCTCTGCTGTATCCTATAACCAGGACACACTTCAGGATTCCCAGCTATAGGACTTTGAAGCAGTATCTAATGATTCACAATAAATATGTATGGCAATAAGTGATCCAGAAAACTGACATGCTTTTGTGGGCAGGTTAATTCAGAAATTGCAAGTAAAAGGAAATAACTCCCAAGCCTATTTTTACATACATCAGAAGACTGGGAGTCAGCAGGTTTGGATTTGGCTCAAGAACACACACTGCAGCTGTCAATGACCCTGAAGCCCCCTGAGCCTCTCTCTTCAGACTATGAGTAATCTTGAGCAAACTGCACCAGCCTCCCAGCAGTCCCACAAAATGGTGTACCTATCAGAATCACAGAGTGTAATTACTGAGTGGTTGCAAAACAGTTTCAGACTGGAAGAAAAGAGGTGCCTTGTTACTACAGGGTTGTGTTTAGCAGTAACAGCACAAATTCATAAAAGTCATCAAATAATTAAGCATCTTCAGACACTTTTAACACCCAGTGCAACTGCCATTAGCAAGAGATTTGAGGGCTGTATACAAATCTCTTTAGCATATTACAAATTCCCCACAGAGCACTCCAATGTCCCAGCTATGGTGATGGAGGTTGCATACCCTGCAGTCCCATCCCTGGGCTATTTGCAGTAATGGTTTAACATTTAAAAATTGTGTCCTGGGAATATGGCTGAGGACACAGCACACTAGAGACTCATCAGCAAGAAGAGAGCCAGTAGATGGGCAAAACATGCAGGAGACTAGACTGCCACTCACTGCATAACCTGGAGGAACCTTCTCATCCTTAGTGTAACCCTCTGTGAGAAGTGTGTATCAAAATTTAATTAATTAATGGATTATTATGTAGCATAATTAATAATATTTAGAAAGCATTTGGAGATCCTTGAATGAAGCCTGGGTTTTTTTGTAAGTCTATTATTACTGCCTTCATAGCTTTCATTCCTCGTGTTGTGTTCCTGAGTTTAAAGGAGTTCTGCTCTTATTTTGTGAAGCTCTGGCTGCTGGTGTCAAACACCAGAAATATTCACAGGGCACAAACCATCTGGTTTGGATGAAACTAAATAGCCTCATGTTTACTTAGGAAAATGGATGGAGACATTTTCAGTTCTTGCAGCTGTTCTTCCCTGGGAAACAGGAGAAGAACATTTTTCTCTCTGAAGAAGAGGAATAGTAAGCTTGATTGACATTTCTCAAACTGCAGATCCTGCAGGCCCAAATTATTTGCCTTGTTTTGCTTCAGAAGTCCTTCCCCCTTCCTTGCTTGGAGAGTAACACCACAGCAGGTGGTGTGTATTTCTGATAGTTTGTGGGCAGTAGGACAGACTGCCAGGGGAACTGAGATTCTATGATATGCTAATAAATATAATAAAAAAGAAAAGCTCCTCACACTTTTAAATAGTTCTGACACCAAGAGATGAAGTAATCTGTGATACTTACTACTGCATATGCCTCACCTTGTCCTTGTTTTGCATTCAGCTCCCTGGAGGCTCTCTGTTCTGCCTTCAAGGCAGTGCTTACCTCATACAGGCTCTCCAATCCAGCTTGGATGTGTTGGGATAAGGCAGAGGTAGATGCTCTTTTTAAAATAATACTTTTGAGTCACACATACTAGATTGAAATTTCTATTCTATTTTTTTAACAGTTTCAACATTGGCTCTTGACACTAACAATGTTTTCCTGTTTTAATTCCAAAGAAAATAAGGGAACATCTAGATGTGCCCTGTCTTTTAAGTTTGCATAAAAGGGAATGAGGGTGTAACTACTTCCACAGGATTTAAGGGTCAGTATTAATCTACAAAAAGATCTTGTTCTTCAAAATACAGTATTACAAAAGCTCTGATGATTATAGCAAACACATTTGTGTATCAGCCAAAGACTTTATAATGTGTTCCAAATATTTCAGTTATGTCCTTTCACTCTCTGGAGAGGTTCACGTATGTATTATTCCCATTTTATAAATATGGGAATTAAAGCTGAGACCTCACCTAAGTTGCCCAGGTAATGATTAGCAAATGTATGACAAGAAACTGGGGAGGCTGAGTCTGATTTACCCATAAACTCTTTGGAGTACAAAGAATAAGAGTAAAAGGTATATATAATATACAACATGTTACCTTAATAATATCCTGTCTCTTTGGTTGGATTAATATTTAATTATCTCTACAAACTACAGCTACAGGAAGAGAGATGGCCCAGCTCTATTGCTGAATGATTAGGGCATTCACCTGACGTGATACAGATCCAGACTCAAGTCTCTGCCCCAGTGGACATTTTTGGTCCAAAACTTTGCAGTTCCTAAGGGAGAAGCGAAAAGACCCACCTTTCATGTTGCAGTTCAGTGAAGAGTTTTTCCTATCCTACGTACGTGCCTCCAATCCCAAAATACTTGCTAGTTTAGGATTGTCCTTCTCTAATGTCTCCGGAAAGCTGATGAAGCCTTGACTTTATCTTAGTGAAGAAAAGTATTGATTTGTTGGGGTTTGTTTCGTTTTGGGGTTTTTTGTTTTTTTCTTAATCTTAAAAGGATATAATAAAACATACTATTTACCCAGCTTTAGTGCAAAGACTGAGAAAACAAAGAGGATCATAAAGTGCTATAGCATGCAGTCTGTTTTGTTTTCTGCACCTGTCTCTGAATCTAAACTTTTGGGACAAAATAGTGATAATTTATCTGCAGTCTTTGTGTACAGTGAGATTACCTTGATACACTTGTAATTTCTGACTAAAAAAACAGGACCTGTGATTCTTTTGTAAACAAATTATCCTAAGAAAATACATTGCTGATTTGGATCACTAATTTCTATTTCAAGTCCAAAGATGAAGATGGCTACTGAGAAGGCACCAGTGCTTCTTCCAGTCCAGGAAGAATATGGTCCTAATTATGTGCTGGAAAGCTAACCACATGGCTCCTCCTGCCTTCCTCCTCCCATCTGCATCACAGCTCCAGTCAGCCCCGAGTCACAGCTGGCAAAGGTGACAGAGGACACTAGAAGCAAGCTGTAGTGATAGGGTAACACCGTGTGCTGTCTAGCAGGTAACTGATGACAGACTTAGGAGGGCCATATAGTCCATGGTTTTTGAAAGCAGCAGTTACAATGGTGTGGTAAATAGATTTAAAGAGCATGTAGTGCACTAACTTTACAGCACAGTGAAAGTAGTACTGGGAAAGGAAAAGAGTAGGTAAGATGAGAGATGCTGAGGCAGTGCTGTGTAGCTGAGGGTGCAACAGTACTCACTTGCAAGCAGATATGTAAGAACTAACTCCTCTCTAGCAAGCTGCAGTTTAGGGAATGTCACTAACATAACAATTTTTTCCTCCTTTCTTTGGAAATCTGTGCCCTTCAAATCTTCCAAACTCAGCAGAAGAGCAGTGCAAATTGAAGGACATCTTGAGATGGCACACAGATAAGGGCAGGAAAGTTAACACACAGGGTATTTAGGGTAGCTAACACCGAGACCAAATAGGGGAAGGTTAGAAGCAAAGCCATGTTGGTGGGCAAAAGAGGAAATGTCAGAATAAGTAAAGGAAGTTTAGAAAGTTGGCTATTATTAATGAGAATTTGCCACAGACACCAGAAATGTCTGGCTCCTCGGGCTACTTAAATCACCAGTTAAATATCTATGGTGTGTATCTGTGGATGGTATAATGCTAAAAATTACTGAACATCTCCCCTTGATCAAAGAAAATCCATTCAGTCCACATTAACTACTTCTTTCTGAATCACAGAAGACAATAGGCCTCATTCTCTGATCTCTTAATTCTGTTTGCTGTACTGAGATTATGCCAACATAACCACGGGACCTGTCAAGTTTTACCCATGGAGGAGGAACCTCATAGTCCTTTTGCTGCTCAAGCTATTAAGCAAAGGGGGAGAGGGGGAGGAAGCACAAGTGTAAACTTTACAAGGTTATGCAGCAGAGTGAGGTGACTGTTCTTTCATTTGATAGTCTGTACATCTGGGGAATGACTCTGTCCATCCAGCAATGTTCCCACTGCATGGGCCTATGGAGAAGGGGGGAAAGTGTGCTGTGGTGTGTGAGCTGGGATGCTGCCATGACAGGAACCAAAAGACAGCCCGTGAGGTGGTGTGCTTCTGAGGCTGAGGCAGCACCAGCCTGATGGTATCCTTCAGAAAACTGAGAAAACAAGAGTAGTGAAATGGATAAAAAAACCTCAAGCTTCATGTATTTATGAGAGGTCCTCAAGAATGCAAGGACAGGAGTTGTGCAGGTCAGTGTGGGGCAGATGTCATGTGGTAAAGTAAAATAAGACATTGGTACAGCATCTACAAAGAAAGAAATGAGGGTGTTTGGTTTTTTTTTTTGGCAGCTTGTTCTGTTCCATAGCATCTCTACTAATTTTTTTACAATGATATGCCTCTGAATTGTTTCTGGTACATGCTGACATGCTTAGCAAAAACAGTTGTTACAGAATGATGCTTAGCTCAGTGTGTCTCAAAGTTTAGTATCTTTGGAGTTGTGGAAGACAAATTAATTGTATCTTTATGACACAGTGAAAGATAATTTCATATCCCCATTATGTTGTCAATGCAGAATGTTCTGTGATAATATTATTATGTCTGAGCCTGATGTTGTGATGCTTAAAATAACCCTCAGGGCAGTTCAGTTGTGTGAAATGAAACGGGAACAATTCCTGAAAGCTCAAGAGGGACTGCAGATCTGTTAGTTTTGGCAGCAATAAAGTAGTTTGGATGAGGAATATCCTTCTAGAAGGTGACTAATTATTTTTCCTAGTTTGACAAAAAAGAAAAAAGAAAAATATTTAAATGATTTGGTTTTGTTTATTTGTTAAATTTAATTTTCACTACTAGCAGAATTTGAAAAATAAGAAAGGATAGCAGTATGTGCTTTCAGCAGATGAGCTGAAATTCCATTTCCATATAAGCTGCCTATAAAGGGAAATAGAAAATCAATTTTCTTAAGTATCTTCCTTCAGTGTACCAACTGAAACTTTATTATCATTGCAAAGGTATTTCATGAGAGTGCTCTTTTACCTGACCCTCTGGACATCTAGCAACATCTGACATCTAATCACTGCCCCGCCTCGTCCTAATTGCTTTTGGTTTGCTCATATGCCATTTTCTCCTAACCAGGAGAGATAAAGCTGGGTTTTGAAATTATTTAGGGGGACATCATTTAGCAGGCTTGTACAGGCCAATGGAAAAATTCAAGTTCAAGCTCACAAACTTAAGTTTCTGCATCAACGTCTATATTTAGGCATATAAATAGCCTGTTTTTCTCTAGAACATCTGGCCTTTGGTATTTTGTCAACATTAATTCTATTTGTCTGCTGTCCCAGTTTGGAAGAAGTTTTCACCACCTACATTTTAAAGCATGTTTTTGTCCACCCAAGGCAAGCATCTGTTCATAAAAGTATATAAGTTAATGTGCCTTTAGAAAGCTCATCTTAAAAAAAAAAAAAAAAAAGTTGCAGAAATCACCAAAAAAGTACTCTCTTAGCAGGTCTGTCCACAATGAAACATAAACCACATTGGCCAGGCTTTGCTGCCAGCGATGTTATAAGATGGCTACAAAGAGCACAACTTGTCATACCAGTTCTGACAGATTTTTTTGTAATAAACTGTGATCTTTCACAGGTGCAGTTTCAGCAGAAGGGGTGACACACAGGTTACGCGCAGTCTACTAGGGCTTGTTTTTCTTGTCTTTTGTACAGAACTGATGGCTGCCAACGTAACCTCTTCTGAAGGAAAAGCACTACTCTACAGGAGGTTTATCCATGAATCCACGATAAGGTCCCAGGAGCTGCTACCCCGGCTGCAGAGAGCTCCGGCGGAGGGGAACTGCCCAGCCCCTCAGGCTCCCCTCTGCCTGAAGGGGCTGCCCCAGAACCGGACCCAGAGGAAGCCCGGGGGAGTGTTGGCTTGAGAGCCCCCAGTATTCGAGGCCCGGGCCAGGCAGGAAGCAGGCCAGGGGAGGCCGGCTGGGTGTGGGGAGGTTGGGCAGAGATCTCCTGCGACACCCGGGGCCCGTCACCGAGCGGAGCGGTTACCGGGAAACCGCCGGCTAACAAGAGAGGGAAGAACGGGGATTCTCTGCGCATGCGCCCCAGAGCCCGCCGGCCTTGCCTGCGCCTGCGCGGAGCCTGGAGAGC